>JAPYZO010000225.1:0-110691 GCA_030522905.1 Torymus flavipes | reverse complement strand
ATAATTCGCAAGAAATGTTATGAACCCTTGCTTGAAAACATATTCTACACTAAACCTTTCAAAGTGACGTCGATGTCGGTCTCGTAAGTGCCAAAATGCTTCTGTATGATGCACGCTGTCTTGATAGCTTCGCTGGCGATGTCACGCATGACGCCCCCGTTCTCCAGCTTCCACATTACTATGAACGCGTCCCCGGAGAACTTGAGCACGTCGCCGTTGTGCGACAGGATCTCCTGTACCATTGCGCCGATGTAGCTATTCAGCGTCTCGGTCAGCTTCGACGGGCCGCCTTTGCCCGACTTGGTGTACTTCTCCGTCATCTCGGTGAACCCTTTATTTCGTCGTAATTACTCATTATAAAAGCTTTGTCTACTTACATGGGATATTAATGGGGGGATTCCAAAAGGATTGATGTATGCCTGATACGTCTCCGAGCATCAAAGTGGTCTGGTAGGCCCTGGTATTGTAGTTATCATAAAAGTCGAGTATCTCGTCCGGGCACATGGAGGCGAAGATTCTCGTCTGGTTCTCGATGCGTAATGCGTCCATCTGAGATGCTCGTTGTACTGTCGTTGTTGCGAAGTCGCTGCCTATATAATCGCGGATTGTTATTTCGTTGAATAGGTTATATTACATTGTTGGCATAATTATAGTTGAAAAATATATTGATTATTTTACTAATTCGGTTCGTTAGGCCTTCCATCATGAAGGATACACTGGACGCTTTCCTTTCCCATTCCGAGTTTGATTCTTGATCCCTCATGTTCGTCGTCTTGTTATAGTTTTAATAGAAATTTTAATAGAAATTAGTAATACGTTTTTGTGGTGTAGCAACTGCATGTATTGACAAGTATATCAATATACTTACATTCACTTTTTTAGATACAAAAGCCGTATATGAATGAATGAAACAGTTTTTCTTTTAATTTATGTAATTGAAAAGCAATATATTGAATTTCATTCGTAATTAATACTTAATTCAAATTTCAATTTTAAAATGCGAATAGAATAAATACACTGATATTACACGTAGGTTTTTAGGAATTTTAAGTCCTTTTTATTTATAATATTATATAAGTTAAACTCAAAACCCTGAGTTCAGTAATTTAGTTATACTTAGGTAATTAATAATAATACATTTTCAATTTACATTCAAGTAAGTAATGGAATATTAATTCGCTTTGAATTGGCGCGCAACAGAAATGTTGGTTTATAGAAATCGACCTGTCTGCTCCACTCTGCACGTGTGTAGTTATGCATACGCGAGTATGCCGCGATATTGATCAGCTGATTCGGCGAGTTTTGTTATTTCATTGACAATTTCTGATAATTTATTGACGCTGCTATGATGAACAAAAAATCATACACGTAATAAAACTGCTATTAAGTATATAATATTTTTTTTATGATGAAAATTAACACTTTCAAACTGTTTGAATATAAGTTTAAGGTTATGGTTAATGTTTTTTAACACTTTTGGATTAAAAATGTTTTTTAACGATGAATAATTTATTTGTCAGAAAAATATAGCAAATGATTAGTTGTTGTAATATATTTACAATATATTTAAGTGTTAATGTGTACCAAAAATAAGTATTTATTTACACTTTCAGAAGTGATTGTTAAATAAAACAAAATGCAATGAGTGAAAGATCTACATTCTACTAGAAGTGAGAAAGTATTAGCAATAAACAATGATGAACTTTTATAATCCCTTGGGTCCTCGTGCGGCCAATCTCCCACCTTCTGCACCACCACCACCACCAGAAAAACCAGAAAGAAAATCAGTTTTTATGTACAATGAGGAGTTGGATAAAATAGCAGTATATCTTATTGGTAGTCAACAAAGGTTTCGAGAGAACATTATAATACCAAGATCTATTGGTGGCGGTTATATAAAAACAAATGAAGAAAAAGCTATTGAAAGCTTTATGGAAAGCTGTGCTTTCAAAAGTATAATGAGCTGTGTTCTAGGTAAGTCATTCATTTTCTCACTACTTCAATCAATAGTCAATATAGCCAAAACTTTCTCAGTAAATCAAGAACTTTAATATTCCGGCAGAAAAATAGATCTAAATAGATGCAATAAACTTCTTGAGACAATGGTTTGAAGAAACAAATTTTTGAAATAATATTTAATAATTATTGACTCCAAAAATGCTGAAAATGATTAAATCCATTAAAATTCAATAATAATTTCCTCAAGTATTAAAATTTTTTTTACACATCTAATAAATTTAGAAATTTAGTAATTAAAAAAAAAACTACCTAAATGAAAAATAAATTAAAAAAAAAAAGAATACCTATGATTTTATTATTTAGATAAAATGATACTTTTGAATGAATTTTCATGGTGATGTATAATTACTTAACAGGATTTGGTCTTGGAGCTGCATTAGGTTTATTTACATCGAGTGTCAATCCAAATGTTGCTGCGGTTGAAAAACAACAAACAGCCCGTGAAATTTTTAAGGAAATGAAAACTACGACTTTATCATATGCAAAAAATTTTGCTGTTATTGGTTTTTTATTTTCAGGTGTTGAATGTGGGATAGAGTCTGTAAGTAAATGATAAATTTTCTCTTTAATTTAATTTATACATCAGATATTAAAATAAACGTTTAAATATCTCCATTCTTCCAACATTTTCTTGATCATTCAATTTGTATATTAACTTGAAACTATTTGATAATATAAAATAAAAACTGCAAAATAAAGAAAAATTTAGTTCATCAATGTAAAGTTGTAATTATATTTTATAAAATTAAAAAATGTTTAAATGAAATTTCAGTATAGAGGTAAATCAGACTGGAAAAATGGTACATATGCTGGAGGATTAACAGGAGGTCTTATAGGTCTTAGAGGTAAATTATAAAACATCAAAGATCGTAATATTTATACATTTATTATTTCGGTTTTTTTATATATCAAAAAATTGTCTTTGCCTTCTAGCCGGCGTGAAGGCAGGTATAGTCGGTGCGGCCGGCTTCGCGGCCTTCTCTACAGCGATAGACTATTATATGCACAGCAGATAAGCTGATGCTGAGCCGAACACAGCCCTGAAAAACTGCTTGTAGCTTTTCACTCACCATCAAATCTCGATATGTAAAAAAGTAATTGTAAAAAAATTGTCAACGCTCACGTGTAAAATTGCCTATAACTTAAGACATCAGCCGGTTGACAGTCAGAAAAGTCTGTATAAAATATTAATAAAAAAGAGTTCATTACATATCTAACAAGTAAAATTTTACAAAACATTTCCTTACATGTATTTAAGTCTGGAATTATTAAGTTGGAATATTAATTCTCGATGTTATAAAAATGAAGTAGGGATGGATTATTTTCACATAATTTGAGCAATTTAAAAATTATTCTTTGTTTCACAACAGTGAAGTTATATTATAATTATTTTATATTTTAGTGCAAAGTTAAATATTGTATTACAATATAATGTTTGTTTTCGAATTTTATGTAAAAATGTGTATAAATAGTACGATAGTCATATTAAAACAAATACTTTGTATATTAAAATGTTATAATTGATTCACAACAAAATTATAATGATTCGAAAAAAAGTTAAATTTCCGTCTTCTTCGAACCAATCCATCCATACTAAAAATAAGAATGAAAAAATATTGCTAGTACACAAAACACAACGCTTGCGTCGTCTGCTAAGCACGTTCGTTATGAAAATATATATTTGTATATACGCACGTTTGCAGCGACGTATCTTCGTTTTGGGTTTATAAACATTAAATTTGTAAAATAGTTTTTCTTATATTCTTTTTACATTGCAGAAAACTTAAAATACGTATATTTGGAAGTTTGCGGAAGGATTTGGTTTTTCTCTTCCATTCGAGTCCTAATTTCTACAATTCTTTTGGCTTTTTCGAAGTGTAAAAAGATCTTTTTTGTTCGAAATACTGTCAAACTTTCTCTTTTTGATTTACAAAATTTTTGGATACGAAAGTATAAAAAAACGACTAAAAAATTTTGTTATCAAGAATGACTGCAAGGCACTTCTTAGGTTTCGCTGTTTTCGTTTGTAGTAAGTATTGTGACTCGCAGAAACCACACAATTAAAAGTGAATTGCTTGTCATGTTTCTTGCTAAGGATATAACTTCTTTTTAAAAAAGAAAAATACTGAGGTATGAAGTATATCACGAGGAAATGGTTGATCGTTGATGCACTTAAGACTCGACTGAAAACGCGGGCAATGCAATAAATTTGTATTGCCTTTGTTAATCTCAGACTTCGTATAGGTAGACTATCTAGAAAACCACAGAGATTCTTTTTATTTTTTGCATTGTTTCCTTGGCACCTGGTATGCAATGTTTATGGCTGTTGTTGCATCTGAGCTTGCATGGCAGCCAGCATTTCTTGCATTCTTCTTAACTCTGCTTCCTTCTCTTGTAAAATTCTATCTTTCTCAGAACCTTCCTTATTTTTATCATTTTCTGTTACACTGCAAATTACATATGTTAAAGTTTATATCAATTTGTTTGGACAAAACCTGATGAAAGAACCTATTAAAAAAAAAAGTAACTTACGTTTGACGACGTGGTGGAACTGGTGCTCCCTTAGCCAATCTTTCACTTCTGTAATTTTCATAGTGCACCTCTTGGGTAACTTCTTGCAGATCTTGCATGTGAGTGCTAAATAAAAAAAATTATGTATAATATTTAGTATTATTAAATAAATAAAAAATTTAAATGGACCATGTGCTTACATTAACATAGTCCTAAGTTTAATAAAATCACAATGATCTGGATTTTCCACTTCTACAACTCCCCATGGATAAAGTCTTCCACGAACTTTTCGTCCTTTGACTTCTAAAAGTGATGTAGCCCCACAAACTGCAAAGGGAACTGCTTCCTTCAATTGCTTTACTTGCTCTTTGTAATCTTCATCTTCATCACTGTCACAGTCTGGTAAAGGATATATCTTTATTCCATTTTCGTCAATTTCTTCCAACACACGCTTCTTTAGACGCAGCATTTCTTTCTTTGTAAGGCAATCAGCTTTGGCAATTACAGGCACAATGTTAACTTTGTTATGCAATTGCTTCATGAACTCAATGTCCAATGGTTTAAGCCTTGAAATAATAGCAATTTTTTATTTAAAATGAAAATCTTTTGAACATAACTACTTATGTAAATAAAAAAAATATATATACATACCCATGTCCAAATGGAGAAATGAAGTAGAAACAGCAGTGTATTCTATTATCAACAATATTTCTCCTGTTCAAACCACTTTCATCCCTTAAGAACCTTTCAAACTGATCATCAATATATTGAATAATAGCTCTAAAGCTGTCTGTGTTATCAATAGCATCTCCATATCCAGGTGTATCCACTACAGTCAGGCGAAGCTTAACACCTCTTTCTTCAATTTCTACTGTGGAAGCATCAAGCTTCACTATCTGATTTGTTTTTTCTATAACAAAGAATGAAAAGTAAATAATAGAGGAAACACATACTACACCAAAAATTACATTCAAATCAATCAAAATATTTAATGATTATAATAAAACATAATATGTGTATAAAATAGTGTAAACTTTAAATGGAAATTTTATATTTAAATTGGATAGAAACAGTGATATACATTTAGTACACATAATGTAGAAATACACATGCCTTTTTAAAATAAAATCAAGTGGTAAGTATTCTATTACTAAAAAATAATTTCACTAATATAATATCAATTAATCAAAGTGGAAAATTGAATAATGAACGTTTTTAAACTAAATAAACTCTAAAATAAATTTTATAACATCTAGTATACATAAAAATCACAAGAAAAAACTACAATGATGAAAATTTGTGTTCATAATGAAAACAAATAACTTTTTAAGAAGGCATTTCCTCTGTACTTACTAGAAAGTTCAACGATTGCTATTTAATGAAATGACAAAAAAGGATTAGTCATTAAGTCATTGTCTTTTTAAAAGTCAATTATAAAAATCAATAATATCTACCTGTTGCGTTTGGGACAACACGCTCCGGATAAAGATCAGTAAGAAAAAGGCTATTGACAAGTGTTGATTTTCCAAGACCTGATTCACCAACGACCATCAATGTGAATTCAAAGCCTTTTTTCACAGATTTTCGATGTACTTGGTTTGGTAGATTAGCAAAACCTACATACCCTGGTGTTTCCAGGCTGGCAAACTAAAAACAAAATTTTTTTTTTAATCATAAACTCACAAATATTTAAAATTATATTTTACTATCTATAATTTCCACACATGTAAAACAATCTAGTGCCCTTTCAAGTAAAATAGAACAGCTTAAGAAAATTAAATTTAGAATGTATGATGTGTAGAGACGATTTGACATACTGCTGATATTCTTAACTGTAAGTAAACTGCCTCTATGCATTGCAATGACTTGTGGTCTTTTAGAGCAATGTACATTCTAACAGTATCACAGTACCATATAAATTAAATCTATTAAGGTGGCTTTACTAATATAGATACATGTAATTAAATTTGGTTCTCTTAAAGGCTGGGACGGATAGTCAAAGTTGCTTTGTCACTTTAAAAATATTTAACAGATAAATATTTTGATGATTTTATCAGTTGAATTCGATAAATCAATGCATTTTACAAAGAACTCCTTTATAAAGCCAGATAGGGTATATCATTATATCAACTCGGTATCAACGCGCGAGTCCGAAAAAAAATCAATACAACCGCAATTGTGCAAATACCGCCTGTATCCAGCGCACAAATAAAAACTTCACGAAGCCGCTTGTAAACAAAACTCGGAGCTAACTATAAATGCGATCTCGCAAGACAATTAGCTCGTTATTCCACGGCTGACCCACAAATACACTTTTAACCCGCCGTCACGAGTAAGTAGAATTAACGCATTCAGCCTCGTTCGCTCCCTATAAGCAACTCTCCTCTCTTGCTCCGAAACTCCGATTTACCTTACGTGAGTTCATCTTGGCGAGTGTACTCAAGGAGACTCGGTATAGATATATATACACAACTCGCGGGTGTGAAGAACGCACGCGAGACTAGAATAATGGTAGAATATCTGGATAATGCTCCGAGTCGGGCGATCGAAGATTTTCGGCGTCTGTGTCGGCGCCCCCGGGGTTTCCCGTTAACTGCGAACTTCCGCAATGGCCAGAAATTTAAAAACCCCCCACCAGAGACAACGGCGCCCAGCGTGTGCGACTATAAGTAGTACGGCGGCATCGCCTCACGTCGCCAGAATTCCTACTTATTCATTCTCCCTCGCGGAGGAAACAAAGACGCCGTGCGCGGTCAGTAAGTATGCGTCAGTGCGGCAGGCAACGGCGACAATCACTCACGAGACCCCGCTGTGCGTATATACGTGCATAAATCCAAGAAAAATTTACTCACCGTTTTCACGCTCTCGCTCGACATCTTTTCGCTGCGCGCACAACACACACACAGACACACACGCCTCGAAAATCAGCCTCCTCCTACGATCGATGCCCCGAGAAAAACGTCCGCGCTCTCTCTGGCTCCTATATGCGTATTATGGCCTGATAGGTATGCACTCGCACGATGCACACACTTGACAGCCGCGCGGGGTGAGGAAAACTGATCGCGCGCGCACGAGACCGAGGTTACATTCGCATGGGAAAAAGTAGCGAACCGCTGCTGGCTGTTGCTGCCACTGCACTTTGTATGCAGGCGCTCGTATAATATGAGTGTGTGTGTACGTATATATGTGCGCGCGAGCTAAAAAATCGTCGGCGGCGGGGTGGCGGTGGCGTATACAACGTACGTGGCCGTGAACGCCGCGTCGATTGGCCGAGTTTTGCGCGCGCGCGCGCTGTAGTTGTGGCGGCGGAAGCGGGGGCGCGCAGTGGGTCAGGGGAGAGAGGAGAAGTCGAGGCGTGGCCAGGCTTCTGCTCTGGAGTTCTGATTTCGGAGCACTATTATATCTATATACAACACTGTTGCGGGGGAGTATGTATAGGTTCATATAGGTACCACAATGCGCGGGCACCACCCCTGTCGCTTTGCAATGCGTGTTTCGAGTGTTACCTGGGAGGGGACCGGCGTTGCTATAGGGTTACTTTTGCGTATGTGTATATATACACAGACCGGTGCGATAAGTAGAGTGCATGAGAACACCGATGCGACGTGCCCGATAACGCACCGAGTGGTGCGAAATACGGCGAAATATTTGCTAAACTTGCGGACATAGGGCTTATAGATTTTGCTCTTTTTTAATTCTGATGATAAACGTTAACATGTATATATATGTATGTTTATTCGTCGCGGCAAATATTAATTCAAATGTAGCTTTTTGAAAATATGAGAGCATACAACTTATTTACTGAAAATAATCATATTCTCGAAAGATTTTATGATTAAAGTAATAATTTATAGAAATTTATTTAAAATGCAAATATATATTAACATTCCCGAACGAAATATGTGATTAGTTAAATAATAAGATCCGGATGTAGATTCTCATTCATACTTAATAAAACTCCCCCTGAGGTTTTCATTCAACTCACTTATACTTTAAAACAAATAAATTATGCAAATCAATTCATTCCAATTATTATTTTGTAGCTTTAAATGATTACGTGTTAAATAGACTCAGTAGGAAGTTCCAATCGCATATGAAACGATAAGATTAAACACATAAAGTTAAACTCGTTTCCTCTCATGGCATTTTCAAAATAAAATTATAACACGTATATACGAATACTTAATGAAACGAAGAAAGNTATTTCGGCTCATTTTGGAGACATAAAGACCGTCGCCAATAATTTGCACGATTGTAAATAAGGAAAGTTATCAAATCGAATTTTTCTCTCATTGGCGTTTACAATGTGATATTCTGGTCTCAACTTTTCTCCTCTGCTACTTGCAGTGTAATTCTTATTATTGTATAATACAGAATCGTTATAAAAATAATTTGATAAAGCTATTAATCTTTAATAGAAAATTATAACATCTCCTAAGTATATTTTAATTTAAAAAAAGTAGCGTAATCAATAAAAAAATTTAATGTAATCGTCTTCGGAATAAAAAGAATCTTTTTCTCATATATATAAAAAAATCTACTATAGTAATTGTTAAAATCAAATAATTGTGTATTGAAACAGTTCATCGAATTCTTTTTTTATATTTATTTTTTATTTATAGTAAAAAATGATTCTATAATACCATCTTGTAAAATTAAAGATATTTCTTTATAATTAATGCTATGACAATTTTTTTTAATAAACACGACTATTTTATCAGAACATAAGACAGCAGCTGTAACTAGAGTTTAAAACTAAATACAAGATATTTGATTTTTTTTTTATTTTATTTATACAATTGAGGAAATTTATCATAAGCATGATATAGTTTACATAATTAAACTATTCTCAGATTTTACTTTTTGAAATACAAACTTTCAAAAATATTTACCACAAACGTCAAACGAACATAAAATTGGAAGAAAACTCCATTTTCGAAATAACGCTTTATGTTACAAATAATATCGTAAATAATAAGATAATGTATACTAAAAGGGAATATCTTTCTAATCAAACTCATTGATTGAATAACAAAAAAAATAATAAATTGATTATAATGTCAGTTTAAAAGCAAATTTTTCAATTATTTAAAAAAGATTAGCATGTATTGTATTAATTATATACGTAAAATATAATGCATTTAGAAAATTCAAACATATTTTAATACATAGATAAAACCATTCGAAAATAAATACATAAAACGAAAAATCAGTTCATATGTGTCTGAAAGAGTAACCAAGAATACAAAAGGCACGTAAGAGTGATCAAATCAGTATATATATTAAAGGGTAGCTTACAAAATACATTAATGATATTATATAGCGGTAGTATTCACAATTCGAGTTACACAAAACGTCCTTCTAGCTTTCTGTTAATTTTATCCATTTTTTTACGACGACACATTACGCGGATACGGAGGCGAATAACTACGTTTTTATTTTCCATTCATGGAATATGTGTTTCATATACAAGCATAGCTTTACACAAAATTGAATTAAAGTTTATCCTTTTTTCACTAATTCATTTTCATGTCGTCATTTTAACCCGCTTTCTAATTTTCGGTTCAAAGTTCTTTTTTTTTCACCCTCAACACTTTCTCAGTCGATCGACGATTAAACTTCGTAACGCATATAATTCGCTTAATCGGTAAAAATGTATTATATTTCACGTTATCATTCAAAGAGTGACTCATCATGTACGCGTCTGAATATACTTTTGATGTTTCATTCTTATGATTTAGTTAAAGATCGAACGTGTTTCGGAAATCACGTAGGTTCTTTGGATTCGCTATACTTGCACAGCATCGAGCTATCATTTCGTCGGCGATTTACTTTATCGCGTCTCTTACTTTGCAAAAATTAACTTGATTTTTCCTATTTTTTGTCCACTTTTGTGTCTACTTACGTCCTTTACTTGTGTATTTTTCATTGCAAAGAGAGTGTGTGTTGTGAAGAGGTACATAGAGGCTTAAAGTTGAAAGTAATAAAGGTAAAATATTTCAAAAAAATCATCATTGAGTGAAAAAAAAGGATTTCACTAGCTTCTTTTTGTACTCTTCGAATAACTGCAAAGGAGCAAAGCTGCAACGCGCTCTTCTCTCTTAATATAATTTTTTTCCTAGAGGAAAAGCGCGTGTGATCTGCATAAGAAAAGAATCGATTGGTTTTACTGTTTTTTTTTCGATTTTTCTTTTATTATTTTTCTTTCCGCGCATCAGTGCAATGCCACTTCATTTATTCCTTATGATTTATGAGTTCTCGATGTCGTTTACAAGTAAAGACACGAAATTTTTTTTCCAACACAAATTTGCATGAATATCAAAATATATTCGTGCACGCTGTATTTTTATTTTATTCTATTTCGATATTCTTAATTATTCACATAAATATTATCGATATTCAGACATGCATTTACGCGCCTGATGTAGGTGCCTGTATATGTATTATTACTATTATTTCTTTTTTTTGTCGGTATCATTTCTCTTCTAGGAGCAGTCTCTTACTAAATTTATGCTTATTATCGCATAAGTGCTGCAATAATAGACTGAAATAGAAAATTTTCTTATTTCACATCGCCGACGCTAAGCGCGGGTCTACTTTTTCATTTATGAGAGACAGGCTTATAAAATTCTACGAAATTGAATTTGCATTTAATTAACATTTAACATATAATGAAAAATACAATATTTATTATAACGGGATTGTAATTTTGTATTTTTTTTAATGTGTCATAATAATTTTGATCATAGATTTATTATTATTATTATTATTCAAGAGCATCGATTTTTTTTTAATATTTCTTTTTATTTGTTTTCTCTCAAAAGTATAAGCATATTCTTATAAATTTTAGGAAAATGTTGATTTGGTAATAAAATGTGAGTTTGTTCGAAAACATAACTTCGCTTTTAGATTACGTATGTACATTCAAAATTAATTCACTTTGAAAATGATAAATTAAATTTCCTTCACAGTACAAGATTAATCATCAATGCTCCATAAAGTTTAAAAAAAATTCAATCAAAAATGCATCATCCTCAAACTTAAATCTCTTTACAAATACAAATAACTTTGTGTGTAGACATTACTTGAATTAAAAGTTCTTTAAAAAAGTGTCTAAACTAAAAGTCATACGAATTTTCATACTGGTTTTCAAATAACGGATATAATTTTTCATAGTACAAGGAAAATTGACTTCCTAATTTCTTATTAGTGTCTGTCTTCTCAAAACTTGTTCAGAAAGAGTCTCCCCATGAACAGTTTATTTCACATACGAAATTGAACGCGAAACATTTTGAAACAAAAAAAAATTATATATCCTTGGGGAGATTCTGCCTGTTGACATCTACCAGGAAGTTGGAAGGACCCTTACATTAAAGTTTGTATTTTCCAATGAAATTTGCCATTAAAGGAGATTGTTTCCCCGTACTGTTGGCGGGGAAGAAAGAAACTATTACAGCGTGATATATGCATTTACTTCTCCTCTGTACCCTCATCGAGTTTTTCTTCTCGTGGTTTAGCTCCGCCGTAAATCGAAGTGCGAGCAGCAGTTTCAGCTAAAGCATTCACTGGATCTGGAACGGTTCGTTTTGCCAGCACCAAGCGTTTCCTGCCAGTGGTATCTGCAAACGATGTTAAAATTTAATCAGTTAATTAAATGTATGTGTTTTCATAAATAACAGGTCAGGCACGTAAACATACCTGGAGGTGGTTCCTTCATGAAGGGTTCGTCCCGGCTTCTGTCGGGCGGTCCACCACGCGCAGGTCGACTGCTGCCGTATTTGGAAGAGCTGGCACCTGGGCCACCTGGGCCACCAGGGCCTCCTGGACCACCTGGGCCACCTGGGCCACCTGGGCCAGCAGGGCCTCCGGGACCACCCGGACCGCTGCGGAAGTTCCAGTCCCGGCCGCCGCCGTCTTCGTTAAAGTTTCCATAGTTACCGCGATTACCCCGGGGTTCGCCCCCGAAGCCTCCCGGCCTACCGCCCTGCATCCCTCGATCATTGTATCCTCCTCCTGATCCTGAAAATTAATTTTTTTTTTTTGTTGATTTGACGGCGATTCAGAATTAGTTTAATAAAAGTTCTCTTTCAATGCGATCACGTAGAGAGAGTGGAAATAATTTTGATGTCAAATAAGGTTGACACCAAAATTTGAAAGTATTAAAGTAGAACGTAAAAATTTTTTTAATGAGTCATCGTAAATTTTATAATGACTCAACTATTTCTTTTATATATAACAATCACAATGTGTATAATAGTACGATACGATTATTTCATTAAATTTTAAGTATAATTTTAATTTGACAAAAATATAGTTCTATAAATAATAAAGTTATTAACGAAGGAGTGTTAAATGTATGTTCATAATCAGGTGCGCCATAATTTAAATTTACCAGAACTTAAGAAAGCAATAAAACTATTTGTTAGCGGCAATTAAACTGTTTAACGTAAAATTTGAATGACTAAATTGCTTCTTAGCAAATTTTATTTTAAAATAAGACAATTTAGAATACTAACACTTTACGAACACTTAAGACGAAAAATAATGTTACCTCCACGCCCGTAAAATGCAACTTTATGACCTATGACCAAAAACTACTATTTTATGTAAAACTAATTTTCGATTGGTTAACTGTTAAAGATGAACATTTCTATCTAGACAACAAATTACATAATTTTACATTTTAATTCCAAGTTTTATGTTAAAGTATTATTTACCCAACTTTGAAGCAGTAATAAAAAGTATTTTAGAAGTAAAATTATTTTGCTTATTTATCTTTCTATATGAAATATAATAAAATATTGTTTCAGCAGTTTTCCAATCTTAATAACCATCAAATTATAATTAAATCTAATTATGATTATGGTTCAATTAACTTATTGCTCAATCTCTATTATGTAAGTATTTAAAATAAATTATTTTTGATACTCGTATAGTAAATATATTGGGTAAAATGAAAGCTAATCTCTGAAATAAAAATAGTTAAAATAAAATTTATGTACTAAACTATGCCAAGTCTAACCAAAAAACCAAAATGAATATAAAAATAACAAAATTTAATTAATTTTAGTACAAAAACGATTAGTTACTAGTAAAATGTAAAAACACAATTATGAAATAAGTTAATAAAAATGAATAGAATATTTTTAAGACTGGTTTTTAGGTGTAAACAATAGCATAACGCAAACGTTATGCTAGGCATAACGCTTACTCGAAAAACTATTTGCGAATGAGCTACCAAAATCGTCGCCAAATCCTCTAGGTGGGCCACCACCATCTCGGCCCCTATTGAAACCGCCACCAGGACCACCTCCTCCTCTACCTCGTCTATCAAAACCACCTCCTCGGTCATTTCTTTTGCCTTCTGCTACATCGACTTTAATAAGATTTCCTTCAACACTAACACGTCCATTCAAGTTGATGGCATCCTTTAAGTCAGATAAATCCTCGAATTCAACGTAACAAAAACCCTTAAACCTGAAACAAAGATTGCAGAAAATGTCTTGAAAATTCAATTTGACTTGTATTGGTATCGTTAAATTATGGATACTAAATGCACCATTAGAAATTCTGCTTTAAAATACATAAACATGAAATCCATGCATGAATAAGTTGAATAGCTGGTAGTTTCAAATGAAGTATTTATGGACAGACACTAGACATTTTAGGTGATCTAATACACAGACAAAGAATGAATTTCACTAGAATCATCTTTTATATGAACTGGTATAAACAATTTGATAACAATTTGTAAATTCAACATACAATTTGTACAAGTTTAGATGATCTGTAATGTTTACTGATTTTAGACATTGATATATTCATTTTGATGAATACACATGGCAAAACAATGAAAAAATAGAAAGAAATATTAAACAAGCAAGGATACAAACCTGTCTGTTTCACGATCCTTCACTAGTCGAATGTTTTTAACATTTAAACTTTCAAAGATTTTGTCTACATCGCCTTGAACAATACCATCGGGTAAATTACCAACAAAAGCGGTATAGGGTGGTTCGCTAGGCAGAGGTCTACTGCTGGTACGTCCTCCATAACCTCTGCAAGGGTTAACATAAAAATTAGTTTTCTATTCCATTAAAAGGCCAAAACTTACGTATCCCTCGACTCCCTGCTGCAGCAACAAGGCGTGGAGACAACCGGAGCACGAATGGCATAGTGGCGGTAGTTCGGAGCACGGGTACCTATCTGTTTATCCAGCGTGATATATATATGTATAATACATCACAGCCAGGAGTCCAGCCAAGCGCCAGATGGGATGGTCCCGGGAGAGCCCGAGCTCCGAGCTCCCAGCCACCAGATTTCCACTGCCGCTGCTCAGCCGGTTGTCGTTGCACGCTTCGTTGCCGCCAAAGCCGCCGCCGCCGTTCCACACGCCAGGCGCAGCCTTGCGTCGAGATACATCGCGTGTGCATGCCGCTGTAATGCGGGGCGAGGAACGGGCTCCGCGCGCGAAAGTTAACCTCGCGGGGCCGTGGCCGAGCGTGCCGACGTGCGCAATAAGCTCACCTACGCGCTGGCCCGGCGACCGGCACGCCCTGGTACCACGGCAACGCCCCGCACCGGGAGTCGAGGCTATTGTGTCGGCTCGGCGAGTTACGGTAACTCACGCTACGTTATACTTGCCTCATATCATCATAAGCACCTCGTCCAGCCATGTTGGATGCACGAAAACTGACCGGGGCGCACGGCGTGGGTAGTCGTGCACTCGCTCGAGGCGAGAGTTGGGTGTCGCGCAGCGCCCCACCGCGGCAGCGCGCAACTTTTCGCGCAGTTTCGCGTTACGTCTTTTTTTCTTTTCTGCTCCTTTTCCGGGCGATTCGCCACGCCATCTGAGATGATCCTCCCACCCGGCCACAGACAGCAGCTTACCTCTGTCGGTAAGTTTACCTACCTATATAGGTACCTATAATTATAATATAAAATGGGTGGAGCTGAAAAAGTACCAAACGGGGTTTGCTGGGTCGTACTGGTGGAAGTATTGGATGGCTTGATTGGAGCCTATACAAGTGTCCAAGCACGAGAAAATTTCGAAGAATTTTTTTTATCGAAATTGAATTTGTTAATTAGGTATTTGATATTTTTAAATAATTTTACTGATTCGTTCATAAATTAGATAATTTATTTAAGTGTTTTATCTAATCTCAATGGTTCTTTTGCGCTAATAAATACGCATTAAAGTAATTCTTAGAATAAATTATTTACCTATATTTGTTGAATATCTGGTGTAAATTAAAACCGTATTTTATATTAAACTATCATGTCAAATTAAATTAAAATTATAATTGCTTAAATAATATATATAGGGCCACTAATAATGTCCAAAATAAAATAGAAAATTCATTAAAAGAGAATATGTTTTATTTTTTTCAATGCATTAATAAACTAATTACGGTAATAGCTTTTTTGTTATTTATAAATTATTTAGTACAAATATTATTAAAATATAGAAATCCAAATCAATATTTTTGACTACTATTCTAGAATTCGAATCCAAGTTATCTTCGAATAACTTTGGAGTATGAGGTACATTCAGGGTCACCGATCTATTTTAGCGGCTTGGTCTGCCGGCCCCAAAAAAACCTGTATGATGTCGTCTATACTTATAAATGTGGTGCGATTCGGTAATTCACAAATCCGTCATCAGGGACTCCCTTGAAATCCCCACTTTTTGTGAACAACTTTCCGTTATCTATATCTCATGTTATCTGGCATTTTTACTTTAGCAAAATCTATTTTACTTATAAAATAAAAAGAAGATAATGCGATAAAATTATTATCATAAGGTACAAATGTATAAGCTCTCAAACAAAGCGAATACTGTATTATTTTTTATCGTCACCTATTATACCACTATGTCACAACCACACTTTAAAAAATCTTTTTGTAAAATCACTACTTTGAGGATAGTAAACGAATTCGACCTATTCTCAGAGAAATTAAATTGCTGCACTAGTGACAATTTTACTAGTCTGAGAGCAGTAATTTTGCTGTATTTTTACTGTCTGAGCAGTAATTTTACTGTCTAAGCGGTAATTTTACAGAAAATTTACTAGAATTTGTATTTGTAACTCTGAGAAAAATAAAATCGTCTTATTTGACGTCGGAAACTTGAGATAATTTTACTATCTCCTGGTGCTTTTACAGAAACATTTTTTACTGTGCATGACCGTCCGACTTTCGAAAAGTTCGCCTCAAAAACAGAGGCGCTGCACGAGCAGACGATCAAAAGCTCGCGGCAAGCATTCAAAAGGTCCGCTTGTGTACCGAGGCGCGCGAGCAGACACAATGTGAGCTTGCACGAGCGAAAGCTATACAGTCGATGGAATGAAACTCACGCGAAAATGAAGTAATACACGCTTTAAGCGAGCACATATAAGTAAATTTATAGGGAGTGCAAGAGAGCGCGAGCATAAGCGCCAGCCGGGCGCACGATTTCACACTTATGCACGCGAGCGCGCACATATACAACAACCCACATCAGTCGCTGTCCGCTGAGTCGCCGCGCGTTCAGTAATAGTGTTGAGCTAGTGTCCGACACACCGCACACGCACTTGTATACTTGAGATATCACGTTTTTCCGCGACGCGCGCGCGCACAACAGCAGTACAGCACCCCATCAGCTGTGTTTTTATTATTATTGCGTGCACAAGCGAGAGAGCTGACTTGCGAGGGAACAGAATAGTCGCAGAAAGAAAGAGAGAAGGGAGTGTGCACACGCGGGGATAAACAAGCAAGAGAGTGAGTATTATTATTGCGGCGCACATCGGCTGACGTCGGGGCGAGGCAGTAGTAAGTAGCAGCGACCGAGGCACCAACCGTAGGAGGGAAAGAGAACGAGAGAGTGAGAAAGAGAATTCGAGGAAAAAATTCGCGCGCCAGTTAGCGCCGCTGCAGCAGCTGCGCGCACAGAGTCGTGGCGCTTTTCTATTCCTACAGTCTAGCCGTCGAGCACGACAAGAAAAAGGTAAGCTTCAAGTGCGTCCGCGTGGAAGCACGCGCTGTGCACATAGATTATCCGACCGATATACTTACGTACTGTACACTATCGCGTTTCGGAAAATGCTCGAATACGCCGGTTCGCGAGCGCTGACACCTGCGCCTTTTTCTTTCTCCTAGAACATACATTACTCGTGATAAATATTGGAGTCGATGAAAAGCGCGTTCGATAGCGATAACGCATGCGAAAGGCTTGTGGCCTAGGCATGAGCGCGAGAGTTCGCACGCGCGGCGTCGACGACGGCGGCTTTCGCAATCGCGTCACGGATATTTTGGGAAATTTAGAGAGGCTGCGCGCGCGAGCAAACCCGCGCCCGCGCGGGAGGGGAAGGACAGATCGAATTTTATTATTGTTGTTTTGGAGCGGGCGAGCGCGCACTGTACGTTATAGGCGCGGGAGATCTTTTTTTTTTTATCAAGGCTAGAGGAGCAGAGAGCGCGCGCCGTTTGTTTATCGATTCGTGAAACGGCACTTTTTATCATTTCGTGATTTATTGATTTTTTTTATTAAGCGCTGTGCTACCTCAGCTGTACAATTGCTGTACAAAGTAAGTAGAGAGAAGCATTCAATGAAAGTCGTCGTCGCGCGCACGACACCGGGGGATTCCGCCGCACTTTCTAGAGCGACGTTTGTGCCTTTGCTGCTTTTCCTTGTTTTACATATTTATGACGAAACGATCATGATTATGCGACTTTCTTGAAAATTGCACTCGCCGATTCGTACAACTGTGCGTGGTATAGCAACGACGCTGCGTTGAGAGAGAAGAGATTATAAGTGTTCAAGGTTCGGACAATTATCTTGGTCGCCTAATTAAGAGTCTCATGAATTTTGTTATTCCGCGTTTCTCGCGCTCTACCTGGATATGCAAATGCCCATCAAAAAATCAAGGTGGCAAGCCTCTAAATGCAAATGACAGCAGAAATGTTCGCTGTGATAAGTTGATAGGCTAGCTCATTATTATGCAATGTCACACATTTATAATAACCCTGCACAACTGACCTGTTGCAGGCAGCTATTAATACCATGAACAAAAATGGACCACCACCTCCATACGATCTCCCCCCAACGGCGCCACCCAGTTATGCCCAATGTGTGGGCAGTGGGGTACCACCGGCAAGTCCATTCACACCAGCTGAAACCTGTAAGTCTTTCTCAGATTGTAAGATAGGCTATGTGTAATTCATATATTTGAGCTACACAACAGCACATAATTTACTTATATCATACACTATAACCCCCATTCTATATTCTTAAAAATAACAAATCATTTTTTCATAGACATAAAAATACAAACCTTGTTATACTTATTGTTTTTAAATTCTATAGAAATAATTTACCAATTACAATGTGTATTGTTTAAAAAAATTAAATGATAAATTTATCATTATCTAGATGTAAATGGACCTACAATAGTGACAACGGTGGTGCCACTTGGGCCAGGCTCTACACATACAATATGCCCGCATTGTTATGCTGAAATTGATACAGCAACAAGAACTGAGCCAGGAATGGTAGCTTATATTTCAGGATTCATCATTGCATTACTTGGGTATGCATAAACTGTTATTATTTGTATAAATTTTTTTAAATAGTGCTGGTATAATACTGTTCGACATAAGCATAAAAATATATTTTATTAAAAGTATATTTTTTAAATTATTAGTTGAAGGTTGAAGTTTTTATTGATTTTATTACTTACAATTAGAACGTTAAATTATATTTAAATTGTGCAAATTTGTGTAACCAGTATAGGTCACAATATATTGCATAATATTGCATTTACTTTGATATTGTCATTATGTTGAGTCAAGCCACATCAATATCTTAGAATTGGAAATTTTGTAATATTAAATATAATGCATTATAATAAAAAAAAAATTTTCTAATATTTATAATAATAATTCTATAATGTTTTGCAGATGTTGGGCAGGCTGTTGTTTGATACCGTGCTGCATCGACGAGTGCATGGATATTCATCATACATGTCCAAATTGCAAAGCATATTTAGGTCGCCATCGAAGATAAATGACGTACAATTTTGCCAATGATCTAGTGTCACGGAATTTCTTAAAACTTTGGGGGAATGCTTGCACATCTGTGCACATTTATAGAAATGCTTTGTTTATCCTTAATGTCCACAAAAGTGAATCAAATACTTAGCAGCTGTTTTTTACACTAAGACATTCCTAATACACAAGAATACCCTAGAGATATTCATTATCAAAAGTTGTGAAATCCCTTTCGAAATTGTTCATTTAAAAATGTTAAACTTTAAACAATTTTACACAAGTACTTTTAATGTAGGTTTTGATCTAAAATTCTATGGAAAAGTAATTCAACATCATTTTTATAAGTATGTTTATATTTAACATACACTTTTTGTATAATTACTAATATTACTTACATTTTATTTATCTATTTGCACAAATTTTTATACTGTTATTTATTTAATTCAATTAATTCTTTTAATGTGTCACAAATTAAAAAATATTAAAAATTATAGAAATTGGAATTTTCCTTTGCTTTTAGATCAAAACCCTAGCTTTTTACAACGTTTTAAAGTAGCAAAAACTTTAAAGTTAGTACCTGCCATTGTCACTTAAATTCACAAATTTATTACCAAACACTTAATATTATGCACATTCATGTACACATTTACCAAGTGCATGAATTTTATTTAGATAATCCAAATAAGCCAATGGTTTTTTCAAAGACACCTCAATTAAAACTTATAAAGTTTTCTTGGAAGAACTGAGGAATAACTCAATATGTAGAATTTTTTACTATAGTGTTGTGTTTTTCAGTGCAAGTCATTTGCAATTCTACAGTGCATTTCTAAAGATTTGTTTGTATTTACAGATAAAGTGAAAAATTTGTATACTATAATTTATACATTAGCTGTACTTGTTTTTATACAAGTAAAAAGCAATTATATTTTACAATTATGAATTTTTTGTTGTGATGGTAGAAAGACACTTGTTTAATTTAAATACAAACGTCTTAAAAATTTTCTTAAATTTTTAAATACTTATTAATTGTCTGGCACAAGTGTTCTTATAATGTAATGATATCTCGTTATATTTACATTACAAAAACTTTTTCAATTTAAAAAAATTCAAAATGCAAGTTTAAAGAACTGAAATATTACAAATGATGAGTTCTTTAAAAATTTCAAAATATATCATGTAACAGATATTTTTACAATACCATGAGCTTTTTATATATTGTTTATATACTGTTATTTGAAATTCGGCAAAACAGAAGAAGGGTAACTTTATTTTTTGTAAGCCTGTATGAAATGAAAACCAAAAAAAGTTAATTAGTATTATATTACTAACTTTATAAAACAAAATTTATTTCGTTTTTCGTTATATTATCAATTCTGTTGCTACAGTTTATGAAAGATTATTATTTTTTTTTAAATAAGCTTTCCTTTTTTACAGGAAAAAAAGTACAAGATCAAAATTTGTTATATAAAAAAATGTTGCTTTAACTAGACTGCCTAAAGAAATCACTTTATAAGTACAAAAGCATGTGCATAGATAAAGTACCTATTCATTTGTTAGGGACTGTCCACATAACACTATGCATCGTTAGACTGAGAATACACTCGTATCGACTCTACACGAGTAAAAGACAAACGAACAAATAGAACGGACCGACGGTATCAACGGTATACCCGGCACGGAAGACATGGCATGGTGTTATGTGGACAGTCCTTTGAAGTGATTGCTAAAGCTGAGCTATATGTACATTGGTAAGAACATGATTATGCAGTTCTTTTAAAGTTATAATATCACTTTAAATAGTTATAAAATTTATGATTCCGTTCAAATTCTGAGCACTGATTATGACTAATAGGAAAAATGTTTAAAGCTAGTGATACATTATGCTGTAAAAATTTTTGTATTAAATTTAAAGCTTCCAATATAATAGACTTATATTTAAAAAGAATCTGTTTTTATAACGGATTAAATATTAAGAATGTAGTATTACATTCTAAATTACTTGTGCACCAACGATATTGTAAATGAGACTAATTGTTTGTGAAAATAGTTTTTCTGTAATCAGTCAATGTAATAGTACAAAAATTTTTATGGTGTAGTCAACATTTCAAACAATCAATTGTTTACTGCTTAGGTGCCTTAAAACTTTATAAATAATAACAAGGATTTTCTAAAAAACTTATATATAATCTCTTTAAAACAATTATTAAAAATTTTGAAGATAACTGCACTTTATTGTGCTAATTGAATTGAAATAAGTTATAGTAAGAATTTCTTTATAAAGGATATTTAAATAATACAAACAATAAAACAATTATACCGAAAAAGATAATGAAATATGTAAAATCTATTAATTTGTAACGAACTAGGAATTACAATAGTAATAAAGATAGTTTTACTAATTTATTTATAACTTTTATGAAATTTACTGTTCTTCGTGTTATTTTAAATAATAAAAAATTATTAAAAACATGTTTTTGTTAGTGTTTTTTCTTCTATATTATGTAATTTTATAGTTTTTATTATTGAAGCGAATTATTATGTTTTTCAAAATTAAATATTAACAATACTAATTCATATGCCATGATTATATCACAAATTCTCAATGGTCAAAAGTTTTTATCGGTCACGCTACTTACTAACGTTAAAAGTGGTAGCTTTTATACAAACTTGTACAGTTCCAGCTTAAACATTATCAAATGATATATTTCTTATATTTTATATAGGTACTTATATGAATCTACATATATATGAATACTGGAGAACATCTCAACAGCGCCTCTTGTGGACGGTACAGTTCGATCGTAACATGTGCTAAATATTACCTACATGACTGATAATTTTGAATTTTCTGTACATATGCCACGAATGTCACAATGTATATATAGCATATATATATATATATATATAAGCCCCCCACCCCCGCGTTCTTGTTGTGATTTTTTAACAGCTGATTTTTCCCATAACCTTACAAATTTTCATTTCATGAAAAGCTACGTAGTTCGTCGTCACCACTTTTAAATATTACAAATTTATTTTTTATAGTTTCTTTCTAGAAAGTAAGTATCAAAATATTTAATTTTATACAGTTGACACTAATTAGTTAATAAATTAATTATTTTAATAAGTCTCTTGTATGTTATTGATTAAATTCAAGTGATTTATATCATTCCAAACATATTTAATGTGTTAAATTTAAAGTTTTAACAAGTATATTTTTTTATATTTTTAAATTTTTTGAGATTATAAAAAATATGCAATTTTTTATGATGTTAATTTTAAAAAAGAAATTAATTATTTTATTAATATGTGGTATTTATACAACTGCTTTAAATTTTTTATGATAGGTGTGTCATGCCAGTACAAAAATCAAAGTACAAGATTTGTAAATCTTTTTAATGTATTCAATAAGAGATATATGTCAATTTAATATGGAATCAATGTGATAAAAGCACAATAATCATGTGGCAAAGACCAGGAATTTATTGTCCACGTTTTATTACAAAGAAAATAAAACTCTTGAATGTCAATCACAAAGGTATTGTAAGAACAAATGCATCATCATCTACAAATGAAGATGCTCTTCCAACAGAAAGCGATGTAGTAATATGTGGTGGTGGAGTAATGGGAGCTGCTGTAGCATATCATCTCGCAGTAGCAGGCTGGGGAGATCGTACTGTATTGATAGAAAGTAGCAGGTAAAGCATTGTATTCATATTCATGTTATACAGTTTTAACATGTTTTAGATTTATTTTTAATAGGCTAAAATGACATTATTCACAGACTGGGTGGAGGTACAACGTGGCATTCATCTGGTCTTGTAGGTGCTTTCAAACCTTCTTTGTCTCAAGTAAAACTAGCTCAAGATAGTATAGCTTTATACAAAGAGCTTGAAGCTAAAGGTTTACCTACTGGCTGGAAACAATGCGGTAGTCTTTCTCTAGCTCGAACAGGAGATCGAATGACAGTTTTTAGGCGAATGAAGGCACAATCTGTGTAAATATTGATGCATTGGCAGTACATTGCTGAAATTATGTTATTTTATGAGCCAAGTTATATTTTGCAAAGAATGTGACTATTTAAAAAAATCATTCTGAAAATTTCAAATTATTTTTTTTTTTAACAAATTAACAAAATAATATTTATTTTATTTTTATCAATGAAAACATTTTTTAGTGCCCTTAATGCTGAATGTCATTTAGTTACACCAGAAGAAATAAAATCAATATGTCCAATGTTGAAAGTTGATGATATTTATGGAGGCCTCTGGATTCCTGAGGATGGTGTAGGAGACCCTTATCAAATTTGTTTAACTCTAGTAGGCGAAGCTGTCAAAAATGGTATTTTATTATTGTAATTACTATTTTCTTAAAAAATTTTACTTGTTAATGAGAATCTTTTTCATTTTAGGAGTAAAAGTGTATGAAAATTGTAAATTAACAAGAGTTAAAAGTGTTAATGATAAAGTAGAAGCCGTTGAAACTTCACGCGGATCGATAGAGTGTAAATATTTTGTGAATTGTACCGGATTTTGGGCGCGTAGCGTAGGCAAGTTGAGCGAACCGTACGTCAAAGTAAGTATTACTACATTGAATAAGAAGGAGAGAAAATGAGCTATTTCAAGCGAGGTTGAGTGCCTCGTCACGAGTAACCCGAGTCTGAAATAGGTTTTTCAACATACTCTGGTCGAAAGTACCATTTTCGCTTCCGGCTTAAAAACGTGAATGTGGTACTTTTGGCACAAGTTTATAGTTTTTTTTCTATTATTTTTTTCTATTATTTATAGTCTTTTTGTAACACAGGCACGATTTTCATGTTTTTTAAATCTATAAAAGAAGGTCCTAAAGTAATGTCCGACAACTGGTGCCACCATCCTACCCTACTATTCTTCCCGTGTTTTTTTTTAACTAAGGCATGATGATAAGGACTTTTTTGTGCATGGAAGTTGGGTAGCTGATTGTGCATTTCTAGTCGTGCACACCACAGTTAATAAATATTATCTCATCCTAGACCTTTAGCGGGGAATAATATTATCTTTCGCCTTTTCGAAATGCGCTTGAAATGCGTGCGATTTTCTACTCAACTTACAGGCATAGAAAGAGAGGCTCATTTCATGCTCGTGTTTTATATATAATTGATATAAAAAGAGCGCGCATATTTGAAGTAAAATATTAACAATATAATAATTTTTAGCAGCGTTGTGCACGACTCAAAATGCGCGTTCTTATATCAATTATATAACTTTATCTCCGCTAAACAGTGAAAAAAAAACCTTTTTTTACTGCTAGAGCGGGGAAAACTGTAATACGATGGATTTTTTCATTCTTTTCCTAATCACGCTCGAAATGCGCAATTTTACACCCGACTTTTATATATAAAAAAGGCCCGTTTCATGCACACCTGTTGAAATAGTATTTTTCGTCACAAGGCCGTAAAATGCAATGTCACGGACTGAGTGTCATCACAAAGCACGAGGACCAGCGCAGCTTTGCTTTATCACACGAGGCCTGCAATGATATAATACCGCCGTGTGGCGAACAATATTTTTATATAGTAGGCTACAAAATTTGATTTTACGAATTGTTTTTATTGCTTCTCAAATTTGACTTCACGGATTAGTGTCCGTAAAATCAAGTTTTACAGACTGTCCGAAAAATAGATTTTCACGGCATAAAAACAGTCCGTAAAATTGCTTTTTACGGCTATAATAATAAAAAACATTAATCTTATTCTATTTTCATTAGCGATGCGAATATAAGATGAAATTTAATTGCCTTTATAATACAGGTTCCTTTACACCCAGTTGAGCATTATTATCTTCACACGAAACCAATTCCTGGTCTAGATCCAATGACGCCAGTCATCAGGGATCTTGATGGATACGTTTATTTTCGAGAAAATAATGGACGTATTCTAGCAGGTGGTTTTGAACCTATAGCTAAACCTGTATTTGAAGATGGTTTCATTCCAGGTTTGTGGGCTGTATTATGTTGTGGCTTTTTACGTAAGAAATCTTAAACTTAACGAAGAATCAAACGCATTTTTAGAGAACCCGAATGATCGCTACTTGCCACCGGATTGGGATCATTTTCACATTTTACTGGAACAAATGCTTCATAGGATTCCAACTTTGCAAAATGCAACATTGGAAATGCTATGTAACGGACCGGAGGCATTTTCTCCCGATTGTAAATGGATCGTGGGTGAATCGCCGGAAATTAGGAATTATTTTGTTGCTGCGGGAATGAAAACGGTAATTATTTTATTTCATAATAGTGACAAATTCTTTTTTATTGCTCGTAAAATTATAAATATTTTTTGACCCATCAAATGATCCATACAAACTTTGAATACTAGTATGTATAGCTGTACAACAAGCAAATCATTGTCAGGTTAACGAATTTCTTTTCAGGAGAAATTTAAGCCGTTTAACCAAGGCAAATTGACTATTTGATTGCCTTACATTAGTATATTTTGCAACAAGTATGCAATGTCCCGCACATGTAGTGATTGTCGGGTACGTGTAATCGGTCAAGCTCCAGCAATTACGCGAGTGCGGGATTAATTTTCCTCACGAGTTTTAACCGATATTTTTTGCAATAGTCATATAGTAATACCGCCAGTATAGATATTGCTAATTAAAAAAAAATATCTTTTTTTCTATTTCCCCCGCTGCGAATGCTCATTTCAACAGTAAATTTCATTTCAAGTAAAAAAGTATCCCCATTTATTGGTGTCAAACGGTACACGAAAATATTACAACTGATTTACAGATAGGAATCTCAGCAGCGGGTGGCGTGGGTCGAGCGACCGCCGAGCTGATCACCAAGGGTCTCGCCTCGCTCGACTTCTACGAGCTCGACATATCGCGCTTCCTCGGTCTGCACAACAATCGCAAGTTTCTGCGCGATCGCGTGAAGGAGGTGCCGGGCATGCACTACGCCCTCCAGTATCCTATGCACGAGTTCAAGACCGGCCGTAATCTGCGCATGTCGCCGATCTATCCGAAGCTGCGCGAGGCCGGCGCCGTTTTCGGCCAGGTGATGGGATACGAGAGGCCGAGCTGGTTCCAGCCCGACAATGATCAGAGTGAGGATCGTTACGTGGGCTTTCAATGCTTTTAACGGGCTTTTATTTGTAGAGTAAAAATTATAGATTTCATAGATAATGTGATTTTTATACTTTACAAGTGTTGAAGTAAAAGAAATTATTTATCTTACTCTCTATTTAAAAAAATATTTTCAATATAGGTTTAGATCCAATAGACGGCTCCCAAATGTACAAGATCGCGTACACCAATACTTTTGGAAAGCCTCCTTGGTTCAATCACGTAGAAAAAGAATATTCTGCCTGTAGAGAGACAATAGGATTAAGTGACTATTCTTCCTTTACGAAAATCGACTTGTGGGTAAGTTACTTGGAATTTTTCGTTACAAACATTTTCCGATACTTTTCATTTTACCTAATCACTGTTTCACACTATTCTTATACGTTTAGTCAAATGGAAACGAAGTGGTGGACTTTCTACAGTATTTGTGTTCAAACGATGTTGATGTGCCAGTTGGAAGTATCATTCATACAGGGATGCAAAATTCGCGGGGAGGTTACGAGAATGACTGTAGTTTAGCTCGAATAGCTCCAAATCAGTAAGCTTTAATTTTAAAGTAAATTTATATTTCCTAACAAGTGTATTATATATCAAAAACAATCTTATGGCGTTCCACAGTTTCATGATGATAGCACCGACGATTCAACAAACTCGCTGTAAATATTGGTTGAAAAGGCATTTACCGTCAGACGGCTCTGTAGCTGTATCCGACGTTACATCAGCGTACACGGCTATTTGCATTATGGGACCTGCTACCAGACAGTTGCTTTCCGAACTGACTGATACCGACTTGAATCCCAAAAGCTTCCCCTTCTTCACATTTAAGGTGCAGAATAAATGTCGACTATTAGTGAATTGCCAAGTCTATTCATTTTATTTTAAACTTAAATATCATTATTGTAGGAGTTAGATGTTGGCTTAGCTAATGGAATCCGAACCATGAATTTAACGCATACGGGAGAACTTGGATATGTTCTGTACATTCCCAACGAGGTAACGGGAATTCGCGGTTCGTGACAAATGTTGTAAATAAAGTCGTTAAAATGATTTTTTTTTTACTTTTTATAGTTTGCTCTTCATGTGTATACAAGGTTAATAGAAGCTGGTGAAAAATACAAAATAAGACATGCTGGTTACTATGCTACAAGGGCTTTGAGAGTTGAAAAATTCTACGCCTTTTGGGGACAAGATTTGGATACATTTACAACTCCGTTAGAATGTGGTCGTGCGTGGAGAGTTAAATTTGACGTAAGTTTTAAAAGCTTCATTCTTTACTTTTAAATGTCCGCACTTGCAATGAAATAAATAATTGGCGAGAATCTGAATTACTATTTTTTTAAAAAGAAAGAAAAGTTCAATTTATAGAATAATAATTTTTTGTTTTTGATAATTATGCATTTGAGTAAAACTATATAAATCCTGCAATCTTTTTACAGAAGGGGGTTGATTTTATTGGCAAAGATGCTCTTTTAAGGCAACGAGATACCGGTGTTACTCGACAATACGTGCAACTTCTCCTCAATGATCACGATCCTGATATCGATACTTGGTGCTGGGGTGGCGAACCTATTTATAGAAACGGAAAATACTGCGGAATGACCACGACTACCGGCTACGGATTTACTTTCAAAAAACAAGTAAGGCTATTATTAGTTTAATCGAGAGCCCTTAGTCTGTGTAGCATGTTATGTAAGTGTTGATTCATGAAAATATTTTTCTAATTAATCTTAGATTGTTAATTCATAGAAAGTGGTTGATTTGAAAAAAATTCAAAATAAATAAATGTTGCTGTCAAACATTAAAAATGAATATTGCATAACATTATTAAAACTAATTGAAACTCATACAGATATGAATAAATTTATATACATGCACATTATGATTATTTTATTTACTAATAGATTTTATTTATTGAAGTACGTCTACTCATAAATGTATGATTCCTCACAAATGAATAAATGCATTTCAACATCTCAAAAATAGTTTCACAAAAAATATTGTCTTATACAATATTTGATTACGCCTTTATTTTTGTGCGATAATATAATTTATTTTCCTTGTTTTTCGAAACAGGTCTGTCTTGGTTTCGTGCAAAATTTGGACTCAAAGGGCATTACTCAAGAGGTAACAAATCAGTATGTACTCTCAGGTGATTATGAAGTAGACATAGCGGGAATTAAGTTCCACGCTAAGTGTCACCTGCACAGTCCAAATCTGCCAACCAAATTTCCAGATCAGGAGAGAGACTCATATCATGCAACACGTGGCCATCAGGCAGCCTAATTTAGCTTAGCGAATGTTCGATAAAACAATATAAAGATGACGATAGCTTTGCGTCGCTTCTTGTTAAAATCGTTCAAAGGTCTAGTTTATTTTTAAAGCCATATTATGCTATCTAGAAGACGGAAAAGCTTTGTTATTTAATAACGTTGTTTTACATTTTTACATATTTTTAAAAATTAATTGAAGAAATAAAAGATACTGTATGATACTAATAGCAAAATACCATAATTAAGATACCTTATCCAAAACTTCTAATTCTACGAAGATAATAAACCTCAAGGATTACTTTTTAATTAAAGGTCGGTTTAATTTTTAATTAAATAATACTATAACATAAATCATAACCGATCGTTTATTAATAGAAAAATTCTCTTATTAAATTATCAAATAATAGATTCAAAATAAGAAATGCTCATTTAATGTTTGAAAATTACGAGTCAAATTTATTTTCTGACCAGTAAACCCGTGATCAGAAACCGCTCTTCATTCGATCCTTGAGTAACTTCTGGTTATTAGTTGTTCTATTTTTAAAAAGAATACTATAAAACATAAGAGACGAAATTTACGATATTTACTGCAATTATGTTTGAGCTTCTTAACATTATAAGTCTTGTAACTCTTGCGCTGTAACTCATCTGGACAGTATAGATGAGGGCTGTGTATTTGGGACAGACATATTTGAAATAATGGGCTAAAGATAAGTCATTCTTTTTCAAATTAAGAAAGTTTCGAAAATAATGTACCCTGATTATCAATCCTATAATTTGCAACTGTTATTCTTAAAAAGTTATTTTGAATAATTTGATGTATGAATCGTTTTCAAAATGCTGAAAAAGTGTTAACAAAACTCAAAAGTTTTTAAATATTTTTGATCTTAAAAAAGTATTACGCAATCTGAAAGATTCATTTATTTTGTATCTCTTACAGAAAGGAATAATGTATGTATACCAGCAATATCAAAAGATCAACAAATTTAAAAAATTGTACGATAATTACGTCAAAATTTAACTAGTCAAGTCTATTAATAATGAGATATTTGGTAACTCATATCCTTTTAAAACTAAAGCTCAGCAATTTATTAATTGATTGGACTTTGTATTGTTATTGGAATTATTTTTATCTGATAAAAGGTTTTATCACTCATGTACAGAACAATGTATATAGAAATTTTTCACTTATTTAATAAATGTCATTCGTAAATCTTTACATAACGTTTTCTTTCTTTTCTTGTCGCATTACAAGCGTAAACTTATCGAAAACACACATTTTTGTACAATATTACATTGGGGTACCATTTTTCTTCAAAAAATACGCCTGGACACTTCCTGCGCTTCTTGCTCCGGACGTACTTCAGAGCCTTTGCTCCGCTTTTTACTTAAGTATTACATTACATGAGAGTTCAAATCAGTATAATCAACACCCGTTACTTATCTTAAACTTAAAAGAAGAAACTATTATCTTTTACCACTGCATTCCATGGAATGCCACTGTGTCTCTCGCAAATATTTTTCAAAATTGTCCTTGTTTTCATTGTATATTCTATAAAGTATAAAATACAATACTAAACACACCTATCGGTGAATACATCATTTAGAAAGACACGATTTAGGAGACTTCAGGAATTTCGTTGCTTTTTTGTCTTACATACTTTGTCTCACTAATGCAACGAAAGTCCGTTCTTTCATATTAAAATATTAACATATTACTTGCATATTTACTCTACTAACTTACACTACGCCTTATAATTAATGTATGTATATATGTATATATTTATACGATTATCAATTAGGTTCAAAAAAATTGTAAAGTTTGAAGTATGGTACACCTAGATCAACAACTTTTTACACGCTTATTTTCACGTATATACTGTACAAGAAAAATCGACAAAGAAGAAAACGTCTTATCACTCCGGGATTTCCGGTTCTGGAGTCGGTTGAACTTGTTTTTGAACCATACATGAACGAGCTACTGACTCGAACAACCTGAAAAGTGAATAAATAAAGATAAATTATGTTAGTATTCATTTCCTAAAGCAGCAGAAGACAAAAGTTCGAATATTTTCAGTGAATGGCTAATCCAATAAAAAGACCCCTATCGAATAAAATACAATTATTATTCTTTACTAAAAACGATAAGAAAAAAAAATTAACTTTTTAATATCCAAAATAAGAAAAACAATATAATATTGTAACGTATATAATAATACAAAAAAATAAATAAATAAGTAAAAAAAAATTAAGAGTAGAAAAAAATGATTATTTTAAATGAGATTTTTTACGAAACTATCCCGTATAAGTATTTGATAAATAAGCATATAAATAAAAGATGTCCCATAAATTTTATGTTTATATAACAAAAATTATGAATTTAAGATCGGACTTTATTAGATTTGAAATTCTTATTCTTTTTTTATTATAAAAATAAAGTTGTAAAAAGACTATTACGTGTAATAATAAGCCGATGAACGAACAAAGCTCTGATGCCAAAACGTTGTAGAGAGTAATAAGAAGCAATTATATTTGTTCTGAAAATCCTTTCAGCAAATCAAACTGAGTGAGTCAAAGAATCTTAAAATAAAAATGAAATATGGGAACTGTGAATGTAACTAATTGAGTACTTTTAAATATAATTTACAAAGCCTTTTAATCACAATTTTTAATAGAGCTTTCTAATATCGTAATTGTTTTTATCAATGTAAAATCAATAATAATCATTTTCAAGAAGGTGAATTTGAATGCTTATAAAAAATATTCAAATAAAAAATTTAAAAGCTTCAATAAAAATAGTGATGTAATGCACTTAAATATAATGTAAATGATTTTGGTAAATTTAACTAAAGGCCATAAAAGTTTCTTGGAGCTCTTTACATAATAGTACTAATTTACATTATACTTTTTCTTAATACATCATATTATATTGCGAAGCAAATTTTAAACTAGGTTGTTCCATATTCTATAATATATGTGGTATTTTAAATAATTAATTTGATATATTTTTAATTTGCAAGCAAGAAAGTATACTTTTTAATTTAGAAAAATTTAACTGTAAAAAGAACTTGAAAAAGTAAACACTTAGATTTAATACTTAATTTTATCACTCTCCCCAACGAATCTCGTTTTTCAGAAGGCAGAAAAAAAGTTATAAATATTATGCCGGTGTGAAAATTTTACTAATCATTAAAGTAGATTAAGTAAGGACTTCAAATAATTTACACTATTTTATTTTTCCTACATAAATCAGAAAAGTCGAATCTTTGTATAAATACTTAATTTAGAGTCTATAATAAAGCAATTTTTTAAATCATTCAATTATACTACGGTAAAAAAACAGCAAAGATGTCTTAATATGTGATGCATAATGATAAAGATTTTCAAAACTCACGTTGCTCGAAAAATAAGTTTGAATTATGGAACAAACTAAAAAGCTCGCGGAAGCAAAATAAAATATAAAATAGAATACTATCAAAGAAATTAAAACACTTACTTTTCGATCTCATGGGCGCAATGTACAAACTCATGCTGCCAAAATTTGTATGTTGGATTTTTTATGAGCTCGATGAAGGTGATAAGCAAACCCCATGGATGTGGTCGGTTGACGATCAATCTTTCCAGTAAAACTCGGGTGATTTGTTCTTGTATGGCCTCTGTGTTAGCTTCAGAGAACAAATACAGCAACGTGCAGCTGAAGTAGTGCGTGTGGCTGTTGGGGTAGCGCAATTGGTTGGCTATGGCGTTCAAAAAGAGATACCGACCCTCGGTGTCAAGATCAACAGCCAAATTTTGGAAAATGTCCATGTGAGCTGAGTGAGCAATTGTTGACATATTTGGCGTGTGACCTTTACTTCGGATGAACGCAATCGCCTGGGTGCCCACGTACAGCACCAGAGCATTCATCAGTTGGATATTGTAGCGCATGCCGGGCTCATTCGAAACCTGTTGAAGTGCAAAAAACTACATATATATTTACAAACTATGTGCTTGTAAAATAAGTTATGCTTTTTCATCATAACAATGTAATCTTCTATTTTAGAAATTTAACAAATTATGATTAAAAAATTAACGTTGCTATTACCTGAAGACTGGTTCGTAGATCGCTGAGGAATGTAACAGGCGCTCGGAGTTTTAGATACGAATCCAATTCTTTTTTGAATGATAGTGGCTGTATCATCGAGGCGAAATTAGTAAGCACACGAGGCGCATGGCTGATCTCCTGCAGCATATCAACCTTCAGATTAGGAGTAAACGGATCGGGTAGGCGCATATTTCGTGGAAATGCGCTAAGAATGAGATTGCGCATTTGGATACAGTTCGGTGGTATCACATCACAAAAACCGTAGTGGTAATCGCAAAGAAACTCTGGGAAGTCGTGTAACAAGACAAGAAGAACTCGTAGTGTTCCCTTATACAGCAGTGTCACTGGTTTAGCTGTATTATTGATAAAACAGAAATAAAAAATTTTGTTGTGTTATCTCACAATTAAATACGGAAAATTTTATTAAAATTCCAATGGAAAACTTACCTAATTCAGCATTACGAAGGTATGGTGCCAGGTACTTAAAGAGATCAATGAGAAGTTGAGCGTAGATACCCCAGCAACGCTGTTGTGGCGTGATCGCGAGCATGCGGCCGATGAAAACACGATGTGATACGAGTTCTAGCCAGGCGTAGCAAAAGCCAGGTGCTTTAGCCGGGCGCAGAATGTGCAGCGTGTGGCAGAAGGCGGTGAGCACCTGGTAATTAACAGCCTCAAGAACCGGCTCGGGTGCGCATAATTCAAGGAACAGCATGATGAAGATGCGATGATAGGGCAACTGCTGGAAGTCGGTGCCGCGCATCTCATGGTCTTGTAGCAGCACTCCTGCCACGATGCCCAAAACTTTGTTTAGCAGGTTGATTTTCGTATGAGTGTTGGTGGTGTCGCCGGAATGCTTAACCAGCAAGGCGACCAGTCTGACAAAAGCGTCAAGAGTGTGGAAGCACTTGGCCCTGACGACCGAAGGGGCAGCATTTGTCTCGGCAAGAGCGCGGTAGCAATGATCGACGCACATCTGTGTGCTCAGCTTGAAGAAGCGCGTGATAAGGTCGTCGGTCTTCAGAATACCGTGCATGTTCATTTGGTGGACAAAAATACCGAAGGCTTTTGTCGGATCACGCGCATGGGTGGGGTTGTGATACATGTTCACCCACTCGCGTAACAGGTATTCAGTTTTCTCCATCAAACCCGGCGGATCTTCGAAATCACGAGCCTGAAAAAGAAGATGAAATATATTTGAAGTATATTTAAATTTACAAGAAACTAAAATCATTCCCATCATTGTTTTGGCATATAATTTAAAATGATTAGCAAATAAAAGTTGTATTTTGGTCAATCTACTTACTCTCACTTGAAGAATTCCAGAGTGAATATGGGCAGTGGGACCAGCAGGTGGTCTATCAGTAAGTACAGCAGGGTCATTACTCAATCTTAATGAATCTACTAGTGAATTTAATCTGTAGATTGATATTCTAAAATGAATTAAATATGTTAAATTTAAGATAAGTTGCGATACATATACGCAAGCAATGTAAAATTATTTTAAGATTTTGCAATCTTACCCATCAGGTGGTGCTCTATGTAGCGATACTCTAGCAAGTACTTCGACTGTATGAAAAAGATCAGTTTCAGTGACATGCGTTGTTTGTCTTTCCTCAATAAGATATAATTGGACTAGTTGCATTGCTAAACCAGTAGCCATAGCGTTACCAGTTTCTATAGCTTGAGCTAAAGCTAAATCATACTGTGATAGGTTAATTAAGTGAGATCTGTAAAAATATAAATATTTATATATTAGTTTTTTGTGCAATTTAAAGAAGAATATAGTTTTATAGTTAAGTACTGGAAATCTCTTAAATGAAATTATGTATTACCTAATAAGACAATCCACAGCCTCAAAGTTGTATCTGAAATCTTCTCTATTTTCAGTCAGGAATCTCGTAACATGTTTATTCGTCCACTGCATACCATAAGCCCTTTGATCTTGCAGACATTTAAGTATTCTCAGATGAAGCTCTCTATGTCTCATAAGAATCTCGGAATCCATTATTCCGCTAGTCAAAGTCGGACTGTCGACGAGACCATCGACAGTCTTTTTTAACAATGTCATAGCTGCATTGGCATCCCTTGATCTTCTCGTGAGTATAAGCGATTCTAGCAAGCCGTGCAGAGACGCCTGTTGAGGTGGTGGTGTCGACGGTCCCATTGTGGCAAGGAGTAGTTCAAGCTGAAATAGAAAAATTATGTGTGTATGTTATAATTTTGTTTCGAGAAATTAGTATTCTCATCTTACAAAAAATAATATTTTCTTATGTTACGTACATCTCCTGCAAGTTTTTCCAGCATAGTTCCAACCTCATCGTTGCTCACCGCGGTGGCATAAGCGACTTGTTGAGCTGAAGCTACTGCCATAGCGGCGGCTGCTGGTGTGTTGGTAGCAAACGGCTGGATGACTGGCGGCTCCGCGATGGCTTTAGGAATAAATAGAGTCTGGGTTTCCCGTTCTGAAAGGGGCAGGAAACCTGGGATGTTGCGAGCGAATTCCTCATACACAGCCATTTGCTGGGGTGTTACACCTCCAACCTTAAAGAATTACAAAATCAAGGGATTAGTTAAATTACAAGTTTATTTGCGACATAATGACGATAACGATCTATTTATATATAGTAGCCTACAATTAAGTTTACACATACCTTAAGTCTTATTTGTTCAGGCATGCGCTCAGCTTGATATTTGGCAAGTGGATCACAGTATCTTCTTCCTTCTGACCGCGCAATCTTACGCAGCTCGATCTCATTTAATAGCCTCTTGTCCATCTCGGGTATGGCCTTTTCAATTGCTGTCTTCTGAACAAAGGCACAGGCAAGTTCCATGTTATCGGCAGCTACGACGTTAGCCGCTTGCTCGACTAATTCCTTTTGCTGGGGTGAAATACCAATAAGGGCCATGAGAAAGGCCTGTTTTAGGTTGGTGCTAATTGATGCTAGTATCTGATCGCGACATGTGATCATGGCCATGCCCGCTGTAAGGTTGCGCACCATGTGGCGTGCCGCTGTGCGCACTTTGGTCTCATCAGGATCGAGAGCAAAGTCTTTCTTCACGGTTTGTTCAGTGGTGGTGAGTGCGATCTTAATAGAGCGATCCACAACCGGATGGATCCATTCCTGAATAGCGCGCTCCACTGCTTGACGTACGAATGATTTTAAGTGAGGATGAGCCTGAAATGAAACATTTCAAACATTAATCAAAGTTTATATATTTATTTTTTAAATAAATAATTTCACTGTTTTGTGACGGGAAAATGTATATGAAAATCTACTATTCTTACTTGAAATAGGGGTAAGTTGTTGTTGATAGTAATATGTTGAGAAATGTTTGAAATATTAGTGACAGATATATCCATGTAGTTGAAACGCGGTTCTGGCGGTCCCGTGGGCAATGAGGGTGTTGTGTTAACGGCAGGAGCAGACTGTTGCTGCTGTTGTTGTTGTTGTTGTTGTTGCTGCTGCTGTTGTTGTTGCTGCTGCTGTTGCTGCTGCTGCTGCTGTACCACCGCTGGCGATGGCCCAACCAGGTCTTCAACCTGTCCCTGCTGCTAATACAAAATTATTACAATTTAAATTTTATTTTATACTCACACGTCGACTTAATCTGCTCTACATCTTTTATTTTTACTAGGTAAAGTATCTTAACTATTTTTGGTTTGGCGAAATATAGTCCACTAAGTAATTTTTCTTGCTTTGGTATACTTTTGAAGAACCAAGAATTCTATGAAAATCAAGATATTTTCCTTTATAATTTATATCTTATATATACTTATTCTTCATAAGTTTATGAAGGAATGAATAAATTGTTAATTATTATTATTTCAAAAATGAAAGTAGCAAAATTTACATCTCAACAAAATTAATTTTCTTAATGTTTTATTTTAGTAATATCAGAGAAGCGGTATACCTGTCCTTGTTGTTGCTGCTGCTGTGCTGCTGCTGCTGCTGCTGCTGCTGCTGTTGATTGTTAGCATTATTAGCTGCTTCTTTTTTGTTTGGTTGTGATAACTGATATTCTATACTCTGTACCTTCTCTGGATCTTTTAAGTAAATTGCCGGTTTCAGTTCAGACACATCAATGTTCAAATTTTTACACAACACCTCTATCTCAAACTTAAGATTCAGTTTTAAGTCCTGTTCTTGATGTAGCTCTGCCAATACGTTCATGATCGCCATAGTCCAGGGGTTTGGGGGCCTGAAAACTCGACTCTTAGCACAGCTTTCAAGAACTTTGGCAATGAAGGGCACAACGTAAAGCAGTTCTTGTTGTCCTTTGCAATAAGCTTCTACCAGTAAACTCTTTAAATCTATGTCTACTTGTAAAATCGGTTTATTCCTACCGAGAGTTAGCATGCCTAACCAATGACCAAGATTCTTTAACAGTGAACGATCCGAAAAGTTAGCAATGCCTTTGTCACTGCGTAGTAAAACTCTGATATTTCTAAAAGTCTCTCTTGTCACCATTCTATTAACGTCCGGAGCTTTTAGGCAGTCCAGGAAATTAGAATAAAGCGCGTGGAAGTTCAGCTCAATACTGGCCCTCTTCATCACGAGGTACTGGGCCATCCAAGGCCAGTACTCCTCCGATACGAGATCTTTGATCTCGTCGCACTTCTGCTGCAGATTCAATTGACTTAAATTGTTAAAAATGAAGGCCGTCTTGTCTTGCAGGGACTCGGGTGGACAAGTTATCTTTTCTTCCTTGTCCGTGGCTACAAGCAGCGTATCAATGTTCGTAGCGTTGGCAATCGACGGTCTCGACGAGAGCGAAGTTGTTGGGGTCGTGGACGGCTTGGCCTGGGTCGTGGTAGTTGTTACAGTTGTTGTAGTTACAGTTTTGTAAGGCGTCGTGACTGGAGCCAGCAGCGCCGTGAGCGACGATTTGGGTAGAACTTGCCCCTGAGGCCTCGTAGGCGGCTCTTGGCTCTGCAGTCCATAATCGACATACTCGATTAGGTGAGGCGGGAATTCATTGAAATGCTGAATACTGCGTATGTGCTCGCAGTAGGTAGCGTACTCTTTCAAGCGAGACTTGAAGCGATCGAGGGCCGCTATACCAAAATAGTACATTTTGTTGCCCTCAGGTTTGCGTAGGGCCTCGAGCACGAAGCGCAGTGCAAGACCTAGGGTCATGTAAGTACTGACAAGGCCTCGTTCTATGATTCCACCAAACAACTGTGCAGTAATGTGTAATTCTTTGTCCGGATACTGTAAAAATAACAATAAAATGTATCGTTTTAATTTTCAATAAAAATAAATGAATATATTTTGTATTGAATTTCTTACCTGAGGGAAAAATCGATATTCTTCGAATAAATTCCGTAACATGCAATGGAAGACATCTCGTTCCCTCTTGATATTCGAGTCCTGGAATTTCTTTAACATATCCAACACCTCGTCAATGGATAGTGTAGGATGCGGTGGATGATTATAAATTCTTTGAAAATAACCATTAGCTTCGTCTTCGATTTCCTTGGAAACATTCTGGCTCATATCCGGAAACAGGTTCGATGTTTCCTGCATACGCGTTTTCTCAATGCCCGTGGGCGGGCCAAGTCTATTGAGTCCACCGATGGTTGCGCCACCAGGTATCACTGACGAGCCTTGCGTGCCCACAGGTCCCGAGTGTAGCTGCGACGACAGAGGCAACATTGGAAATGACGACGGCGAGGGACCCATCAGTCGTGAGGGCGAACCTGGCGCGGAGACCAGAGAGCCAAGTGTACCTGGCAGATTGAAGGCTGAGTTGGTTGGCGGGCCAAGATTCGAACTCAAGTTCATTGAGGCCAGGCTCGAATTCAGGTTGGTTAGCGTATCCACTTGCTTTGTTGAAAACAGCTACGATGAGAACATGAACATTTAAATTCGTGCAATTGTTTGCAAACCAAGTTTACATAGATTGTGAATTGTATGTATGTATTTACCTGGCCACCCAATGCTGGATTGAAGGTCTCGATCCCTCTGTGTCTTAACACAGGCGGCGGCAGTCTGCCGAGCGCCCCTTTGCTGACCATCAAACTGCAATTTTGTACCATAGCCAAGATCGCATCGGAGCATTCTTGCGATACATTCCTGGAGCAAAGTTAAAAATTGATTTGAAAAGATTTTTCATGCCTTTTTGAAACCATAACGCGAGATTTTAATTTATCAAGCTTATCTTAAACATTATTTTTTAGGACACATGCCGCAATGTCCGACTGAAGAAACAATTAAAGAAAATTTACACTCTTAAATATTTAATTTACTCATAAATATTCATTGTTCAAATCCTTCTAATTTATTCAAAATGAATTATAAATTGTTAATTGCCAACATTTCGTACTTGTTGATATATTCAAAATCAATATTTGCATGCTACTTTTAATATTAATATATCAGACTTTCAATAAATAATATTTGTGGACAATTTAAAACTATAATTTCTTTCTACACTTTATTCAGAAAAGATAAGTAGAAAAAAAATAATAAAAAAAAAAAAATATTACACTAAGACGATCTGAGACTCATCCAATATCGACATTTGTAGAAATCCATTCTTTTTTGAATTTTGAGAAATAATCTCTTTGCGACGTTGCTGTTCACTAGCGGGACTAAATAAATAAATAAATAGAATTACGGTCTTCTGGTTATTGTTATATAATATAATATTTTACGTATTCAACAAAGGAAAAAGGTAACAAAAAACTCACCCAACGCAGACTTGCAGGCAGTGTACAATGGTGCTGAGCGTCTCCTGTGGCAGTTGGCTGGCTTTGGGCACGCTCGGATCCTCCTTAATTGTCGACCCCATGACTTGGGGGCACCTCCTCTGCAAAAACTTGACGCAGGCGAGGACAAATGGCTCACCGTGGTCGCGTATCTTGTCGGTAAGCCACTTCTCCAGTTTGAGGTACTCGCGTCGCGAGGCCAGGCAAGCGAGGTCGATGACAAACGGAAATGATTGGGCGTTGAGGAGGGCCGACAGTGCTTTGAGGTCTTGCGCGACGTCGAGGATGCGTGAGAGCCGCGTCTGGTCGTAATCGCCTCGCAAATACCACTCGGCCATTGAGTGCATGATGATCGTCTTGATTTTGACGTTGTTCGAGTGCCACGCATGGTGCAGGATCACCGCGCTGTTTGGGTGGTTGCCCAAGAATATCGGCATCAGCGCGGTCAAAAGTTCATGCCTGGTTTGCGGCGAGACAAAGGGAAGGGTAAAATTTGAAGTAAAATTCGAATTTGTATGATATTCAAATGGAATTAGCTATTTTGAATTGCTACGTCGTTTGGTTGACTGCATGAATTAGATTTAAAAATAAGATTTTAGAAAGTTACACTTGGATGTCTAATTGCATTTCTCTTTGCTTGGAGAATACGAATAAGAGACTACTAATCAAGTTTCGAAAGCTTCATTTGGATATCATACATAGAATCTTAGTCGATTTCTAACTTGTACTATTTTCGATTTTACAGAAATTTTTTTAACAGAATAGATAGTTTTTTGTGACAATAATAAATTGATCAGACAGTTAAAAGGAATACTAATGAAACATTTTGAAAGCGAATTTTTCAGTGATATTATAGGAATAATGTTTCCGGATTTTAGTTGCAAAGATTAACGTTGTAACCCACAATATTTCCTTAGTCATCATTGTGTTTTGCACGCCGCTCAAAGGACCAAAAACAAATACAAAAAAATTCACTTACCTAAGCATCGTAATGGGCGGGTTGATCTGCAGTAGCGCGAGCACAAGCACGTCCGGGCAGTGTTGTATGGGCCATTTAAAGATTTCTTGTACGGGCGCGTGCAGACCCCGCTCGGCCATGTACAACAGCAGTTCGACGACGTTGAGAGAACGCCACGTTTGGGCATCCTTGCTGTCACTTTCGGGCGCCGCTTTCAGTACATCTACTGTCACCGAGTGGTAGCCATAGTCGGCGAAGCAGAAAATGTCTGGGTGCTTGAGAATCTGCTGGATCAGGGAGAACTGACCCTTCACGTTTTCCCAGTGGCGATAGAAGTGTTCCACTGGAAAGGTATCCAGAGGATAACCCTGATTTTGCAGACCGAGTCGCAGACCACTTATCAGCAGGATCAAGCCCTGACGGTCCTTGACTAAGAACTCTGGATGGTCGAGCTTGGCTACTACCTCGTTCCATGATAGCGACGAATTCTACGAAAAGAAGGGGAAGAATCGTTTTACAGATAGAAAATGGATGAACATCACTTTAATTAAATTACTGTATTTTTTATAGAGTCGTGAACTAAGAAGTAATACAAAATCGCTTCTGGATTAAATGTAAAATAAATACTCTGAACACTTTAAAAGTTAATAATAAGCACTCATGTCTTTATAAAACAACGAGCAGTGAATCAGAATTTCATTGAAATTCATTATCAGCTGAAGGTGGTGATAAGTGACCCACAATAAAAAGTTTTTTATGAGAACGAATTAAAATGTTGTTATGGAGATAAATGGTTTAGATGTATCTCAAATTAAAAAACAACTGATGCTTGACATAATGTAAAAAGTCTTTACTTATAGTTGACTCATGAACTACTTATCTAATGATATTGTAATAGCATCTGAAGTTTTTAATATTAATGAGTCATCAATAAAAATTAAATAGAATATTCGATAATTCAACTAATCTGCGCGATTGTGAAAAACAATATTTTTTGTCCTCAGGCCGCAAAATGAATTTTTGCGGCCTGTATAGAGGCCGTGAAATACTCAATGTAAAGCAATGTAATATATTTACTATTTCACGACTCCCATATGGGACGCGAAAATTCATTTTATGGCCTTCGGACAAAAAAATAGTATATACTACCATGGACGTATATTGTATCATTCTCGCTCGTGTGACTTTGGCGACCTCGCAACGCTCGGCCCCAAAGCTTGCAATCGCCGAGAATGATACATTTTGCGTCCTTGGTGCATAATGAACTATTATCTTCTAATAAAAAAATAAAATAAAATAAAATAAAATTTTTATTCAAGTCCTACTTATTAAAGTAACAGGAGTTATCTTATTACTCACCACTTCTTTAACCGCTTGAACAAAGACTTCGACATTCCAGGTCGTTGGAGCATCCGCTGATTTCTCTTTGTTGTCTTGGTTAGCAGATGAATTCTCCCAGAAGGAATGTATACCTCCAGCATCTTCCAGACCGCTGCAGGTACGAGCCATATGCGCTATAACTTTGGCCAAGCATCGCGTTGTTAGTTTTAGAGCTCCAAGGCTCGCTAGAGTGGAACGACATTCTTCTACACTACTGGTAAAGCCATAGCCCAATTCCATAATCAGCTCTACCAAATTGGAATTATCCTGAAAGACAATAGAAGAAATTATTAATAATGTCTCTTGATCTTATATTTATACAAAGAATGGTTTTTTTAATTATTTGAATTTGAATATATTTAGCAACAATAATTTATGTTTTATGCTATACTTCAATCAAATTTACAAAAAGAAATGCTAATACTATTTTTAGACAATTGCAAGTATTTACAAATTTTATGATTACAACATGAAATTCTTACCATTTGATTAGCAGCCATGTTTAATTCAATGGCTTTTCGCGGTTCTTCCCCGTCACCTGGATACAAAAGTGGCGCTAACACCACTGGTACCAGCTCACGGGGAAAGTCACGCCTCAAACTTTTAAGAAATTTTTCCTTAGTTTCTGAGGAGAGTTCAGCCTTGGAAGACTCCTCGAATATATAAGTAAGTATGAGATGTAGAATCTCTGGCGAACAATCGTGCAGTCCGTCTTCGCTCTGCTTCTTATTATTATCCGCGTTCACGTAATTCTTAACTAACTCAGGCAACTGCCTTTGTACGTGTTCAGTTGCACGGGCAGATATGTCAGAATTCTGCGAATGCAGCAGAGCTACTCCAAAAACAACCTCCTGCACCAACGATAGTCCAAGTATTTTGCGTAAATGTTGAACAAATTTTGACAATGGGATAATACGCTGAAAAATTAAAAAAAAAAGTTATATAAGTGTGCATTCCTACAATAATTTGAGAGAATATTAAATTTAATAAAAAAAGTTCCAGACTATTTTTAATTTAACTGAACTTTACTTACATTTGTACGATGGAAAGGATAATCAATCGCAAAACACAGATTAGATACAAGCGATGGCTTGCGCAGGAGGCTGTTACACTCTTGCTTAAGTAGTTGTACTTGATAATAGTCTTTGGAGTTTGGCTCAGGAGGTTCTCCAGTTGAATAGTCAATTTGTGAGAACAAACAGCGCAACAAATGTCGGTCTGCCTCCAGACCCTTCCACCGCACCAACTGTAAATTATAAATATTTTATTAGAAATATAAATTTTAAAGACTAATTAGCTGAATATGTTAAAAATAAAATAAATATGTAGACTAGAAAAATGAAGTAATAATGCAAGATTGAATGTTTTTTTTATTTTTGATAAGAATTAATTCTCAAAAATGTTATTCTTCACTGTCTTTTTGTTTTGATTTCAATTACAATAAAAAAAAATTATATTTATAATTTATTTTATGTATTAAATTTAAAAAATAACAACAATAGTATATAATAAATTAAATATAGTTTTTTTTTTTTATAAAATATAACATTGATTTATATTTTATTAAAAAAATACATGTATTTTAGTTGCATCTCAATAGATAGGTAGGTTTTGGAAATCATAACTTATAAAGTAGAACTGGAGAAAGTAATATATAATAATGATCTTTAAATATCTAAAAAATATTATAAAGCTAAGCTTCTATAATCTTTACTTTCTAAAAAGAAAAATACAAAACTATGGTGAAATAATCAGTAAAAAAAAATATAAGGATAAGCTGAGCTTCTTTGTTCTATGAATATAAGTGAAAAGAATTATAACTTTGAGCTAATCAGTTTAAAATTAGTTTTAGTATAACTTTTAATATACGGTTTCTAGAATTCAAGTCAAAAGTTTTATAATTTTAAATTACTGACTGGAAAAAAAAAATTATATCAACTTATGAGAAAATTTAAACTGTGCTATATCTAATAAAAAGATTTATTAAAACTAAATTGATGGCTGTTAAGTTTAATATACAAATGAAACATATTCAAGAAAACTAAGTACGGTTTATGTTTTTGATATCAAGTTACCAGATTAAAATAAGATTAACTTTTTAAATGGATATTGAGAGGATAGGCAATTCTGAATTTAAAATATGATTTCAATTTCAATGAAATTAAGTACTCATCTATTAAGAAAAGACAAAAAATAATATAAATAATTTTACTATATAATTTAACTGAAATCTAACCTATAATAGAGTAAAACCTATTACTTTGTAACAGCTGATTATTTAATGAAATGTTTCTTTTGCTAGGAAAATAAATCACTGTAATCTTAATAATTTCTTTTGTTTGAATTTTTTCTCCAACTCAAACTTTGTTGCCAAATTTATCTGAAAACTATTATGAATTACTAAATCTGCTGCTTTGACTCAAGTTACCCAACTTCAGCAACTATCATCATATGCAAATCTCATCTTTCAGCAACATATTGAAATACAGCCCGCTATGTTGCTATACGGCAATCATTATCTAAACAATTATCCAACACCTCCATTTGACTCTGCTCCAAAGTACCCAGTCATGATCTGGAGCACTTGGGTAGTCTACACAGTCCAGCTTCTCATAACCAAAAAAGAGTCCATGAGAGAATATTCGGATAGCGTCGTCATCGCGCTGGCGTTATATAGGTGGAGAGAAAGAGGAGGTAGGTATAGCGAGAGAGAGTGAGAGAGAGTGAGAGAGAGAGAGCGCGCGTGAAAGAGAGACAGAGAGAGCGACGCAAAGCATCGTCTCGCTATTTCGGCAAAAGCAGCAGCGCGCGTCCATGCAGCGCGTAAAGAGAGAAAGGTGGACGAGAGGGAGAGGCGGAAGAGGAAGACAGAGAGGAAAAGAGAGAGAAAGAGCCACACATAGCAGCACTCACGCGATTCATCGCGCGATAGCTCGAATAAGGGAAAGGAGCAGAAGGTACAATAAGGCAGGCTGACGCTCGCGCTACGGCGACGATGACGACGACGAAAGAAAAAGATCTACTTCACGTATACTCTCAGGCACACACACACATACATACATACATATACACATGGAGCACGTATGCACGCATTGCGCGAGAGCGCCCGCGTACACGCACACAGAGGGAAGGGGAGGGGGGGGGGGGGGGCGAACGGATACTTACAACCGATATCTCCTGGCAGTTGTCCCGATAGTTTTTCTTGCACAAACTCGCAACCAAATAACTGATTTGTGACAAAGTAAAAGACAACGAGTCCAGGTTCATAGTTCCATGAATCCGACCTCGAAAGCTTCAAACAGGTTTGAAGCTTTCTCCGGTGTCCACGACGAATCCTCGCTGTAGCCGTCCCCGCCGTTTCCGCTGCTTCTTCCACCCCCGCCGTCGCCGTCGGCTCCCTCCAGCCGCCTATCGACTGTGAAGGCCCTACTACTGGCTTCTCGCTGCCCGCTACCACTAGCCGCGATGATGCTTATCACCGCTGCCCCCGTCTCTGCCGTCGCTATCAGCTCCTCGTCCCCGCCGTCGTCTCCGTCGCGCAATAGCAGCCTATTATGATTCCCCGCGACGACTGGCGCGCGCAGTCCACCACCACATCGGCGCTGGTGCGGGGCCAACATCGGGGCTGCCCGGGTAGCGGCGTCTCGTCGTCGTCGTCGTCGTCGTCGTTCCTCTCTTTCGGTCGCGTAGCTGCTGCTGCTCGTTTTTTCCCCGCACAAACACACTGGCGCGTGCACGCACGCACTCACACACCTCTACACGCCCGCGCACTCGCTTATATATCTGTACGTGTGAGCTGTGCTGTGCTGCGCTTGTGTATATGTTGCGCGGAGTCTCCGATGATGGTTGCTGGCTAGCAGTTGGCTGGCGCGGCGGACAACGACGACGTCATGGCTGCTCTCTCTATAGCTCTCTCTCTCTCTCTCTCTTTCTCTCCCGAGCGACTCACGGACAACACGCACACACAGCGCGCTGCGCGCTCGCGCGTGGCGCCGCGCTCTCTCCTTTCTTCTCTCTTCCTCTCGATGCTCGTTTCCTCGGGCCCCTTTCTCCTCACCGCCCGCGAGCGCGGCTTCGTCGTCTTCTTAGGCACCTTTGCTTATCCGAGGATTCGCTCCAAAATCACAGTCGATTGAGGCCAACGTGTGACGCCGATGCGCGCTCTGGGTGCCCTCGCTCCCCTTTCACTCTTCCTCGCAGCAGCACGTCGCCGAGCGTGCGGCACTTTTTCAGCACCTATCCACTTCTTTTTCTCCGCTCGTGCTCTTTTTGTCCTTTCTCCTTCCGTCGTCACGCCGGAGACGAGACCGCGCGTGAGTTTCCGAAAAAACACCTCTCCGTGGCAGGTGTGCTTGTGCGTTGACTCGTTTTTGCTCTTGCAGCTCGTCGACGACGACTACCGGCGTACTGCCGAACGCTTGGCTAGCGACGTTGCTTGGTTGGTTTTCGGAGCACATGCAACAGTAGCGCCATCATCTCGATTTGTGAAAAGCGCGACGCGACATCTGGATTGTCATCAAAGCTGGAAAAGTTCAGCGCTTTGACTTTGAGACTTTGAGAGCAAATTGGTGCAGATACTTTATATATGGAGTAAAAAAAAGAAAAAGGTTCAGCGCTAAGGCTAATGTGGGAGAGGGAGAATGAAAAACACATATAAGATTGTTGCAAAATTTGTTGCAATTTTTGTATGTTTTGCATACTGTATATAACTACAGATATATGCGCAATACTGAATTGGTACGGGGAAAAAGGAATCTTGGTTCTTGGTAGAAGGGAATCTCATCGTTAATTTCTCTACTCGGAATATATCCCAGCGCCCCCACGACTTTGTATAAGTATTTTTATTAATTTAAGTTAGTTAAAAATCTTAAATTATTTATAGCTCAGTTTTCCCACGTGTAGAAGATTATAAAGATTATCTATAAACAAGTTTCGTAAATTTAGATGAATAAATAAACTTGTATTTTATAGAGAAAAATCAAACATCCGGTGGACGTTACAGTAACTTCTCTCAGTGTATCTACAAAATTCAGATTTAGAAATTAACTTTAATTTGTAAAAACTGTTGTAATATTTTCTATAATAGGCTACAACACGTGGAAATACTATTTTTATATGTTTTCATAAAAAGATAAAAACAATTCCGAGCGGGGGGTAAAGAAGAAAAGAGAATCCTATAGTTTTGGGGTTATCAGACCTGCAGACGCCATGTCTGCATTCGGGTTCATGTATACTACCGCTTCCGCTCACCATATGGGCGCTGCTTTATAGCCTCGTATCCCCTCCAGTTCTTCAAGCTCCAACGTCTTGCAACTTGCACGTAGAGCCACTGAAGTATACGCGTCGCGATCACGTATTTTGCGATTCGTGACTTTACTTTTGCTCGCAGTAGTCGCAGGCCTCGGGGAGAGGAAATGTCGTCGCTACTGTACACGACCGGATGATCGTATGAGGGTCTAGCGGTTTCAAATTCAATACTCTGTGATTATTTTGGAGTAATAAGCTAGTTTTCTGAAGATTTTACAGCATTTGGATGAAAAGTCAGCAAATAATGTTTAATAAACAGTTTTTTTTTATTTTTCTAATATATTACTTTTTGGTATCTTTATTTATATTAGGCTCGTGTTTGATTTTCATTAGTATGAATTTTATTTTGTTTTATAATACAATATACAATATTGAAACTGCGAGGCTGAGTGTTTGACACTACTAAATATATTTTATTTATCTATTTCAATTGTTAATAAATTATAAAAATACAATAATAAAAAGTGGATTGATATTATTACTCCAAAATATTATGAAAAGAGTTCAAAATTTATCTAACTTAAATTTTTTGGTTTTTCTCTGCAATAATCGATGTTTTTCGATACGGTGATTGTTAATTTCCCCTTCTCATTTTTTTTCTTAATTTGCCACCTATTGTTTGCTTTGATTAGTCATTCAAAAATTTAAAGTATGAATCAGCTTTTTCAATTTATGTATTATAGACAGTGCAGACAAATATTTTTCACTAAAAATGTTCAGTTTACTTATAAGTGATAAAACACGATTTAACTTCGAAATGTGTTCTTTTTAAAGATATTTTTTAAGTGGTAAATATTCTTTTGTTCAGCATTAGCAGTTAAATTTACCTTTTTGTTGAAACACTGGAACTTGCGGTCAATTATTTAAAATAAACGTTTTGACGCAACGTTATGAAGAACTTTGATACACCGTCAGATTTAAGGCTAATGTTTTGATTAAATGATAAGTGTCAAGAGCCGCTACTGTTTACATTTTATATCCTCTAATTTTAGACCAGGCCTATCATAATAGTCAGACCATAACTTTCTTGAATAAGTTCATACTTGATAAAAAGATATGTTGAGATATTTATTATAAAAAAAGTATTTGTTATCATAATTTATATTAAATATTCGAATAACGAAATCACGCATATTTTAAGAATGTTCAGATATTATTAGCATTTTCGAAATTGTTTATTTAGTCGTTTGTTATAATTATTAAAATAATATTTAAATATTTTTATTAGTTAAGAATAGTAGACAATGTAAACTAAAAAAAGAAAATTGCGTGTTACGAGAACTATGAATGTAAAGTAACGCATCAATGTATAAAGTACTAATGATGTCGGTCAAATATTAAAAATCCATTCTATGAATTCGAATTTCTTAGTAGCTGGTAGCTGCGTATATTGACAGTTATATAATACCAATATAATAGTATTTAAAAAGTTTTTCTAAACCATAAAGAATGACAGTATTCTAAAACACGGGTAAACAAAAAATAATTAATATATACGAGAAAGAGGAATATAAATGTTTTTCTCTTCGATTTATTATATAATTACAAAAAGGTAATTGTAATTAAAGAAAAATAAAGAAATTTTTTAAAATACTTTATTTTTTCGATCACAAGGTAAAATATAATATCAGCATATCGCGGTTTGTATATATCGGCGAAATTGCGTCTGACCAAGCACCGTACGTTTCTACTTGTATATATAAATATACTGCTCCACTTTATTTTCTGGACTTTAAATCTAAAACGTTCTGGTTCTATTTGTCTCCTTGGGATAATTAGGGGCATTAGGTTTACTTATTATCCCCAAAAGAATTATAATACATCTTTGCTGAAAACCTTTTTAGAGAATATATTACAGAATTGAATTTTTTTTCCCACTAAATAAGTATTAATTTTCTTTTGCTATTCGGCTACCACATATATGTTGTGGTGTTAAAACAGGAAAATACATATGATAATTATTTGATGAAACTTTGAGTTTGATTAGTCAATTTTATATCATATGGTCTTTAAAAAATGTAAAATATTTTTTAGCTCGTGAAGTAAGTAAAAGAGCGGTTTGATAATGGGGCAATAGCTGTTATGTGTCTTGGCGTGAACGCATCATACCTATACAGAAAACAAGAGCTTGAACCTGAAATTCACAAATGCAATAAAACAAATTATAATCTACCACTGTGCCCCGAATTGTAAATTTATTGTTGTAAGTAAAACGAACAACTTAACAACTTAGATTTTAGAGTATTAAAAAACACAATGCAAATAAAGAAATCTCCAACTCTACTAAGGTACTGTTTTTCAAATAAATTCGAGCTTCAAAAATCCCGTTGCGAATTTGCGATACCTATCATCATATCAGCGCTAAAAAAGGAGTAGATTATCCGCGGAGCAAGCGACATTGCCGCGTGTCGCGCGATGCGAACTCGCCCGGCGATTCTGCGCTCGCACCCACACACCTTTGCGCAGGCTGCGGCTCATGGAATTAAAAACGCACACACGGGTGTAATTATATACACACAGTCACGCTCGGACTCATCGCGAAAACGCGCGCACGCGCACTCATACACACACACACACTCTGCTCTATTCGTATTGTACGTAAATGTACGGGCGCGTAAAAACGGGAAAACGTATAGGTACCTACTCTCTGTCTCGCACGCCGTCTCGAAAATACGGAAAGAGCGGCGGGTGAAGGAGTTTATAGGCGTGTACGGCGCGCTAAATGTACACAACAAACGCCCGCTAAATTGATAATAATCGTGCGTGCTAGCGGCGCTGCCCGACCGCGAGGGAAAAAGCTGCTGCTGCACGGCACGCGCGAGCGAGAAAGAAGGAGAGCGAGCAGCAAAATTAACGATATACGCGAGCGTGCGAGCGAGACGCCAAAGCGGAGCGAGTGAGGAGAGCCTGTATATGTGTGCGGCGCGCACCCGTATACATGTGTGCGTGCGTGTATTAACATTAACCTCTCTATCTCCGTCTCGCTCGCTGCTGGCGCGCCACATACACACACGGAGGCTCTCTACGCGCGGACGGAGAGGCTCTCTCGGGGCCAAGAATAGCCAGGAGCAGCAGCAGCGGCGGCAGCAGCAGTAGCGCGCACGCGAATCTAGCCGTGTCCGCGTATTAAGCGCGACCGAGACAGAGGGAGCGAGAGAGAGAGAAGGAGAAAGAGAAAAAGAAAGAGAGAGAGAGAGAGAGATGCACAGTCCGTAGAGCGCACGGAGAAAGAGAGAAAGAGAGAGAGCCAGAGAGCGAGAGTCGTCCGGAGGGACTGGACGGTGTGGCAGCAGTATAGTAGCAGCAGCAGCAGCAGCAGCGGAGAGGAACACGACGACGACCGCTCCCAGAGACGCGCGCGCGCGCGTGAGTGTGTGTCCGTGTGCAGCAGCAGCAGCAGCAGACTGTGCGTGTGTGTGCGTGTACGCGCCAGAGAGCCCAAGCTGCAAGAAAGAGAGATAGAGACTCGAAGACGACTAGATTCCGGAAAATCGGTATATATGGGGGCAGGCGACGGCGGTGACGAGGCTCGTCCGCTACAGCAGGAGTTGGAGCAACAGCAGCAACAGCAACCTAGGGCAAGCACCGCCGCGCCGCTCAGCCGGGGGAGCGAGGGCACCTCCGCCTGCTCGAGCCTCCTCCCTCTTGAGGTTTGTGTGTGAGCTTCTTCCTCCTTCAGGGTGTACCTCTCTTCTCTTATGCTGCCAGCACACTTGTTCGCTAGTCACTTGGGAGTATGTAGGCTCCAGAGGCTGCTGCAAAGGAGCTGCAGGGAGAAGTTCGGTGTAGGCTGCTTTTTATAGCAATGGGAGTCAGTGCTGATGTGTTAGTTGTGATACAGTGCGAGAAGAGGCTATGGTAATATAGACAGTTACTTTCTTTTTCTGTGAGTTGAATTAACTTGGACAACGTGAAGCTTTGACTCAATAGTCTACGTTATACTGTAGATGGTAGTGGAGGGCTTTTGTACAGTAAAGTGTAGCTTTGTTTAGTGGTGGAATTTAGTGGAGTAAAAGAATTTTGTTCCCAGTCCAAGTTCATAAAAATATATTTCTCACACACACTTGCCACGGTTATTTTTGCACTTTGCTATATTGATTTTGAATATCCTCTAAAATGCCAATCATATTTTGAATTTCAAACAATAGCTATCAAATTCAGCTTCTTAAAAACTATAAAAAAACCTATGATTTTTACAAGTTGGCAGAGAGCCAAAATTAACTGATTCTCAACGTACTCCTTTGCAGCAAAGTGTTGGAGACTTAACCAATGGGAAATCATACTAAATTTAATCCATAATATTGTGAATACAAAATGTCTTTTGAAGTTTTTGATGTGTTACTTGCTAGGCGTGCGTGTTACAGTAAAATTAATGTAGGTTCCTAAAATCAATCTATTTTTACTACTACACAAAAATTTTTTATAAAGTTAAAAGAAATCAGTAATTATCAATTCAACACAATTATTTTAATTTGTAGAATTATATTTTTGCTACATGTTTGGTATTACTTGTTTCATATTTTTTATTTAAGAATATATTTAAATGTATCTAATTTTAAGCAAGTATTTTGTAAAATGTGCAGGTATTTAAATTTCAGTTATTTAGTAATACTAAACATTAATCAGCTGTTAAAGTTAGAATAAATAAAATAAAATTTGATAAATATTTTTTCAACGAATCATTAAATTAACATGAATTATATCTAAAAGAAAATTTGAATTTAGACATCTTATACATTTATGTTAAAAATCACTAAATACCTATCATTCTTAAAACCATAAATGGAGTTTAAGAATGACCATTATTTAACAGTTGTTGTCCAAACTCGAATAAACTGAAATATTCATTAAGAAATGTTGAAAGTGCATTTCCAAGTAAAAATGAGATATTAGGAAAAATAGCCTGCTTCATTCACTTTGTATTATCATTGAAGGAAAATGATTAGCAGGTACTGTTTAAAGTTAATTTGTGTTGACCTATTTTAAGCTGCTACAATAAATAAAAAAGACTATCTTGTATATAATTTTCTATCAATGAAATATTTTTTCATATGTTTATATTATACTTTCATTTCTTTGCATACAAGTCATTAAGAGATAAAGAAGATGAGTCATAAGTAAATAATATTGAATAAACACATTAAATGAACATTATCTTATACTATTAAAATTAATATTGGATAGAAGACATTTTTAGGATAGTATTATAACTGTTTAAAATAGTTTATTTTGAAAAGAGGCACAGCCAAACATCTAAATTATATTTTAATATAACTATGTAGTGAATAAATATTTATAAATATAATGAATTTTTAGGCTTAGGTGGTGGTGAAGCCAGAGAGAAAATCATTCAAAGTGGTTCCAACTGATTCCAGTGGAGACATCATTTTGTCAGAGCAGTTTGTTTGTTAAGTGTTTTTTGAAGATATATTGAGTGCAATGTCTCTGGAGAACAGATCCAGCTCTGCTCTATTCAAGAGGGCCGAGCAGCTGAAAAGGTGGGAGCAATCAGAAACTAACAGAGAGCCACCTCATCCCAGGCAGGTGGCCCGCAAGATCAAGTTTTCAGCTGATTGCGTCTTTTTGGCTGCCTGTGCTGCTGGAGACAAGGATGAGGTTTTGAGGCTTATCCAAAAAGGAGCAGATATAAATACTGGAAATGTTGATGGCCTTACTGCATTACACCAGGTAAGACACAGTTTAAATAACATTTAGTTTGTGTGTACTGTTAATTTAAGTATCTTTAAAGTAAACATTAACAAGCATCTGAGAAATTTTATGTCAACATATCTATATTTATTGTGATAATTTGAATGTATCTTAAAAGTAACTATTTTTCTTCTTATGAAATTTACAATTGGTTTTGTAAATTAACTTTTTTGAGGTAGTTTTGCAGCTTACACTGCAGAAACTATATTTACCCAGATACAATCTACTAGTGGTGCCAGGATCAGCCACATTTTCCACGTCTTCATTCAGATTCATGATTCAAAGGCTCTGTGTTATCTCCTCCCAAAATCATCATTGTAAATGTGAGAAATTTTTCATCGCTTACATAAACCTGTGTGTACAACGCATCTAACTCGTCTTCGTTTTATCCTCGGCGGAAACTGACCCAAGGCCACGAATTCCGCACATAGGAGCTGGTGTATCTGTCTCATTTGTTGCAAATGCTCATTCGAGTTCATCGGTGCATCGTCGTCGTCGTTTTCGTTTTCGTCAGTGACTGACAAAAATAATTCCACCGCGGTAATGCCGAAAATCTCACGAGAGAGAGAGAGAGACAACAACGATATTTACCCATCCGCGCACGCCGCTCAAACAATAACAACGATTATTTATTAAACAGTGACTTAACTATCGGCTTTGTTGGGAGTTTCGTTCTATCTGCTCGCGCATCAACATCATCATCGGCTGCCGCATGCACATACGCGCGCTCGCGCACATTTATATCCGTGATTCATCATCATCGCATTGTCCGCTCGTATACGTTTCGGTGATAAGAGTAATCGTCTGTCAATGAATCAAACATGATTTTTAGCCTAAAAAATCTAACTTCTCTAACAAAGTGTATATACATCCAAACCGTTTCAATAAAAGAATACTACAATTCGCTCATTCAGCAACTATGTAATCACAAGATAGTCTATACGCTCTTTTTCGCTGAATGAAATTCTTTTTCGGTCAAGCTCTTACCCGCTGCGACATCCCCGACCCTCTTCCCATCTACGAGAAAATTCCACTCTCTGCAGGCCTCTATCCCTGCAGTAGCGGATATTCCGGCGTATAGGCTGCAGCAACGAGGCCTGTGACGAATGGCCCGGCGCATTTTTTTCCCCTCCTGACGGCGACACGTCGGTCAAGGCGCGATCGGGTACAACGGCACGCGGTGTCTCTTTGCCAATTGGCAGCGGCTTCTGCGCGCTCTCGTCGATTTTCCCAAACGGAAAAGCCGTATTATATAAAAGCACCTCGCCCTCCCTCCTTCTCCTGGACATCGTGTTGCTCTTTGCGCCATTCATTCGCGTGTGCATATACGCGGGGGTAAATAAGCTCGGGGGAGTGAGCGCGTGGGCAGAGGAGAGGAATTTTCGCGCCGCTCGAACGAGCGAGTTTGTTGCTTTTACGGGGGGGAGAGATCAAAGTGTTGGTTGGCTGAGGTGGTGGTAGTTGTAGGTCGAGATGTGTGATATGTAGGTTGGAAAAATTCGGTTTCACGGTTGCTGACTTTCTATAGCGGTGTGTAATGGAAAGGACAGGGGTTGATGTGAATTCTTCCTTTTGTTAGGTGGTTTGGTGATTTTAGCCGTGGATAAACAGTCGTTTCAAAATAGTAGTTGAATGAAATTATTTTAAGAGATATTTAATTGAAAATACAGACTTTTAATGAATGTGTTTTTCTATTTCGCTCTACTGCTTGCCATGAGAAAACAAAGTAGTGAGTTTATAATTTAGGAGTATAATACAAATTTACTCTAGATAGTTCGAAAAAAAGAATTAAGTAATCATTTATTATAATTTATTCAAGAGTGTTTTTTTTTTATCAAGATTCAAGTACGAATTTACTTTTTAAAATGAAAATAACAGCAATTCTCGCTGTTTATATTCATTTTTTGACTGTAAATAAGTCGCTTTTAAAAAATAATTTAACTGTCTGAAAAACGTAGCAGAGTAATAATGCACATTTTTTACATCGCCTTTTTGTGTCAAAGCCGCGTTAAAAGGAAGCATACATATTTATGATTGCAAAATCTGTAGTAAAGTCGAACTATATGTTGTATACTTTTAAGATAAATTTTTCGTTGGAAAATACAAAAAAAAAATATATTTTTTTTTAAATACATGTATTTGGTGATAGTAGGTATATACTTGAAACATTAACATAAATTATCTAACGTTCGATATCAAGCATAGATATTTTGGAAATTACGTATGGTTTACATCTAAACTCAAATAGCAATTCGTGTTTGTTTTTCTGAATTTTCTTGAAATTCTATTTTTGATAGTCAAGTACATCGCTGTCGACATGATATCAAGAGTTAGGATTGCAAAGCTACGAAAGAAGTTTTCGTAATGCGCCACGCGCATAATTTTGGACTTTTGCTGTACAGTTGCTTTTGAGCTTTGGAACAAACTAGATTTTTGCAACGCATTATAAACAATTAAAAGACGACAATATTTTACAACAGCTCCGAAGAATATTTTTTAGTTAAAAATAAAAATTCACTACGTCAAATGAGAAAAGAAAAAATGACTTTGGACAACACCTACGTATCTCAGCTACGTGAATAATATACTTGAACGAAATAACAGCCCGTGAATAATATCTAAAATTAAAGTTATTACTAATTACATAAAGCATTTTTCAACAGGTATTTTTAAACCAGCGTAAACATAAAACACACACACACACATACCTCGTTTCGTCATGGTAAAAAATCTCTTGGACAAAAAAAAAACAACAACGTGTCGAGCGCTTCGTAACAGCCAACGGGTCAATTATCCACGTTTTTACACTATACCTACACACTTAATCCCTCGAGCGTGCGCTGGATAGATCGATTCCCGCGGCTCGTTCTTCATTCCCAAATCCGCTAACCGAAAGCGTGTGCTTAGCTCGCAAGCGTATACCGATTCATCATTATCATCATCGACCCCCGCGCGAATCGATCTCCCTCGCAGCCGCCCCCGCGCACGCGAGAGGGAGATGGACAGCGACTCCGCCGGCACGCTGGAGCTAGAAAGAGAGAGAGAGAGAGAGCGCTCCGTTTGTGAATTCGCGAAAATAGACGTTGAAAATACATCAGGCATCGGCTCGCTATTAATAGCCCTCTATTACAAGTCACAGACCACTGTGCGCTCGCTCGCGCGCGCGCGCGTGCACGCTTATATACGCGTTCCGCTTTGGCCCTCTTTCTCTCTCTCTCTCTCTCTTGCTCTTTCTCTCTCGAGCCTGTGTGTGTGCCGTAACGGACGGTTTATTTTTTCTGGCCTGGACAAGCGTGCGCGCGTATATCCTGCGTGTGTTGTACCCTGCAGAGTTTGCGTGTGTATGACGAGATAACTGATAAATTTATAATTAAGCGCTATTTTTGTGGTGACGCCGCGCGAGGAAGCTTTCTCTCTCTGTCTGTCTTTCTCGAATGGAAGGGGAAAGAAGAGGTTGGTGGACCGAGCCGCGAGGTCTCGGATGGCCGAGCTTGCGCGCTCGACCTTTTTTTTCCGGGATGATGTAAAAGGCTGGCGCCTTTCGGAGGTGGCGAGTGGGGATGCGCGTCGCTATATGATGAACGATTTTTTCTTTTCTTTTTTTTTCTTATAGTTTCTTTTGTTTATTTTTACGTGTCGTGCGAAGCTTACTTGGCTTCGTAAAGGTTGAGTGTACACGTGAGTTCATGTGTACGTAATTTCGAAATTACGAGCTCGGGTACTGCTTTATTAGCTAATTCTTGTGGACATACTGGCTAATGGGAAAAATATGGGAACGTAAAATTTTATAAATCATATTTTATTATGAAAGTTTAAATTAAATTAAATTTGAGTTAGTTTAGTTTTTATGAAAACATGCAAAAATCTTTTTCTTTCTATAGTTTTTTTATTATAATATATTACAATATATTATTGAATATTATCAGCACTTAATTATATTTTCAACCTAAATTTTTCCGCACTTAAAATCAGTCGATCAAAGCTGGCTTTTGATTTTTAGCAATCCATGGAGTTAGATGGGTTTTAAAAATAGTGTGCCTAAATCGGTCGAATCGTTCGGAAGTTATAGCAATGTAAAAATAATTTACCATTAAAAAGGTGTTATTTTAAGAAGCCTTGCTAATCTGTGACGCAAAAATCGAAAACCCACGTGATTGAATTTCTCGGTGTAAAAGGCTATTTTTTGATAAACAAAAAATATTCTTGGCCCTTTACATTAGAACTATCTAATGTAATTCTTTTCATCATTTAATAAATATTCATTATTTTGATATTTGTAGAAAAATCTATGGGAAATTACTGATTATACATATCTGTTGTAAAATATCTGCAATATACTTATATGTTTGCTAAATCATCATTTCTTTTCTGTCAATGCATTATACTGTATTTAATATTAGAAAGGTCAGTTAATGTAAAGTGATGAGTTCAAGCGCTATACCGCCTGAACTTTCTAGCGATACGCTTGACAATTTATAATTAAGCACTATTTTTATCAAAGTTTCACTTGTCGATGACTAAGACTTTATTCGCACTACAAACGCTTTATATCATCGCTTACTTGAAGGTACTATGTACGTCAGATTATTCTTATCGGTCAACACAAAGTGACAGTTTTTGGAGCCTTACATAAATTCACAAATACTGGAAATTATATTAAAAGAATTTTTATTTCCGTGTCGGTAAATCATTGATTATTATTCAATCGCTATACATACAGTTTCCGGACTGATTTCCGTGCCATTTCGATAAAATGCTTTTTAATATTATTATCAAGAAAATAGCATTGTTCTCTAGTCTATGAATATAGCATATAGAAGACCGAAACTTAGTAGTGTAGTGATTTATTGAAATTTCTTTCCAGAACTTATTAAATAATAATGAGTCATTCAGAAGTTGAAGCAATTGCATGAAATTGGAGATAACGAAAAAATTAACGTAACCAAAGTTATTTACTACATTTTTTCATGACTGATAAATACTATAAATAATCTCTGGATATCATATACGCCCTAATAAATAAACTATGCCTACTTCAGGCACCCTAATAATCTAGTAGATAAATCCCTATCCAAGGTTTTTTTAGTTTTTATTGTATTGCATTCTCAACAAGTTTCTGTGAAATTTTTTATTGACACCCAGTTTTGCAATACAAAATCTATGATATGTTGATATAAAATTTGGAATGATTGAAATGATTTCTGCCGCTTAAAAATTCATTTTCAACACGTTCCGACCAATAAATTGACTTAAACATTCTTCTTCCTGCAGGCATGCATCGACGACGATCTGGACATGGTGGAGTTCCTCGTGGAACAGGGGGCGGACATCAACCGGGGCGACAACGAAGGCTGGACACCCCTGCACGCGACCGCCTCCTGCGGCTTCATCTCCATCGCCAAGTCAGTAGCCACACTCACTCACCCATCAGCTGACTCACGTCCCTATCTCTCTCGCTTACTCTCACCTCCTTTTCCTCGTAGCCGAGCGAGCCGGCGCGCGCACGCTTCCGCCATCCGGCGACGGAAGTGGACAATAAACCCGCGACGAAGCTTTTGGCAGCTAGCGAGCGCGTGGAAATGTCAAACGTCTGAGCTTTGTTGCGCAACGCGCGGCTATTGTTCGCTCGTTCGGCCTGCAGCGCTGTTGCAGGCCGATGCGCTGTATAGCAGTTTTCGTTTCTCGACGCCGGCTTTTAGCTAGCGCCCGATCGTTCCGAAAATACTTGTCTTGTTTGTTCGCGCCGCCGCGGAAGAGCTGCTGCCGTCGCGGGTTTATGCCTTTTTTTTAAAACAGAGGTGGCGGAACTACGAATATAACTTTGATCGAGACGAGAAGAATCGAAGCCGCTTTTCCGGCTTGATTATACGTGGGTAAAGGTGTTTGGGAATTATTGTTTCCCTGGAGGGGATATGGCTAAGAAAATACTGAAAATGATATTGGATGAGGCGATAAAGTTGTTTGGCTAATCTGTTGAAAAAATAAATATTGAAATAGATTTCAGCCGAATGACGTATACTTACTATATAAATAAAAATCATTCTTATTTATACGAAAAAAACGTAGTTTGAGCATCAATAAAGCACGCCAATCGTAAAAGAATGTGCTCGCTACTAATATAATAATTCATTGGAAATAAAATTCAGTTCCACGTGTATTATACAGGAAAATTAATTTCTACCAAGTTTTCCATGTTTCAAAATAGTTTCAATTCTTTCAAAAATACTTTAACGTATAAGATAAAAAAAATAAAATACCATTGTGTCTTCTTTTGTGAATGTTTTTAATTATATGTTATGAGTCATATCTAAATGAAAGATTAATTGGCGCTCGTACAGTGATAAGGATGTAGATAATACGATGAATTATCACAAAAACTCATCAAAATTCTTCTTTCATCACCACGAGAACATGAAAATGTATTATGCATCATTTAACGTGGCTGATGTGCAAAATGTTATAAAATCACTTTTATTAGCCTATTAGATGGGGGAGCTTGACGTTAGACGCGTGGCCACCTATTATCGTAATTAAATCAATATAGCATGATTAAAGTAGTGTTTTTTTTTTAAATTAATGACTACTCGTCCCTTTATTAGTATTATTCAAGAATAATCGTATTTTCGTAATTGCACGTACGTGACATTTCTTTTAAATGGTGTACGCAGTGCAAGTGGGTTAAGTGCCCTAGCACACACGTACACTGTTTAAGAAGATGAAGTTTCGTCTGTTTCGCACTCGCAGATTTCATTCGAGGGACTAAAGAACCGGTGTAATTTTAACGATGGCATTCGTGTAACTTGAACCTTTCGTAATTACTAGCGTAGTACGAAGGAGAACCGATAATTAAATTAATTAATTAAAACACGCTTATATGTATATTCTACATCTTTTCGTAATAAACGCCGGCGATTTCTCTTAAATACCGCATTATCGAAATCCAAACATCCAATATACGCCCAACAGTGCTGACCAAACTCCAAAACATCCTCTATTTCTCAAACCTAACGAGTCCCGAGGCGCGCGCATAGACGAATCGACGGCTATAACGAGCGACTAACGACTCGAGCGGCGCGAGTCGTCAGGGTAAAAAAGAAACCTTCCAATCTCATCTCTCCCGCAAGCGCACAGGCTTTAGCATCTAAACAAAGCTTATTAATCTGTCTCTTGACTCGCTCAATAAAATCCCCCTTGGAACGGCGACGATAATTGTTCCCGTCGTCGTCCCTCTCATTGCAGATACCTGATAGAGCAAGGCTGCAACTTGGCGGCGGTGAACAACGACGGCGAGCTCGCCCTCGACATAGCTGAGAGCGACGAGATGGAGGAGATGCTCCAGGAGCACATCGACAAGGCAGGCAAGTGGCTCATAAGAGAGGGAGAGAGAGCTTTCTCAATCCAAGCTTAATCGAATGTCCCGACTACTACGCACTCGCTCGTTGCCGCTTGCGCAAGTACGCGCACACGTGCCGCGAGCGGGTCTATTGTTTCGGTGCGCTTTGTGGTTGCAAAGAGCGAAGCTGCTGCGTCGGTTCTGAAAAGAACCGGTACAATTGCGAATGATGTCCATATTTTGCTGGATAGTTGATGTGTCTGCAGAATCAGACGATGTCTGAGGGGTTTCCATTTTTGTTTTTATGATTGTTAGTAGAAACGAGAAGAAATCAATAATGTTATGAAACATGTGACAATGTATTTTTAATTTAATATGTATGGATTGATTGCGATTGAAAATTAGTTGATTCACGAGATGAAAATTTATAATGAATTCAAAAACATTAATGATCTCCGTGTATATTCTACAAATTTCATTCGATTGAGCAGAACTAAATTAAGGCTGTGTAAAATTCAAAATCAAGCCAATTTTATTATTTAATAAATAAACATTCGAACGTTTATTTGGAAAAACAATTCTTTCAGGCGCTCCGTGTATGTAAATACTATGCTCAGATTCTTTTTTATGCGATTCTATCAGCATTTTCATGGGATACGTCCGTTTCAAAACTGGCAAAATTATAAAAATACAGATTCCTACTTATCGGCATTGCGGTTTTTATTGAATTAAATGAGTTCTGAGTAGATTTTTGGAAATACAGGTCTTTTAGGTGCTCCGTGTACGTAAATACTATACTCAATTTTTTTTTGTAATTCTATTATTTGCAAAAGATATAGAAATTCTATTGAACGTATTCGTTGCGATAACTCTTTTCTTTCATCCCTGAGTCACATTTGCTCTATTTTTAATCCACATCTTAACGTGTTCGATAGGCATTGACTGCGAGAACGCGAGAAGCGAGGAGGAGAGGCTCATGATGAACGACGCGAAGGCCTGGAAGTCGGGAGCACCCGGCAAAGACACCATGCACCCGCGGTCCGGAGCCACGGCCCTTCATGTGGCTGCGGCCAAGGGCTACAGCACGGTCATGAAGTAAGAGCACAATTGTTAATTGATTTACGCTGATTAAACTTTACCGAGACTAGAGTCATTTATTAGATTTTGATGCATAGCTAATAAATGCTGAATGATCTCGAAGAGGAAGATATCCCATATGCCCTGAATTGGTAGTATACCTATTTCAGGCACCATGATGATATACACTAATTTGATAGAAACATATAACGTTGCAAATTTATAATAGCTTAAATATCTGTGTGTAGTTTGTATTTACGATAAAAGCGGACTATTTATTAAAAATATTTTCCGTATTTTTTAGCCTCCTGATGCAGGCCCGGTGCGACGTGAATGCTCGGGATAACGACGGTTGGACACCATTACATGGTGCAGCGCACTGGGGCCAAATTGAGGCTTGCAAGCTTCTGGTAGAAAACTTCTGTGATATGGATATTAAAAATTATGCTGTAAGTTATGAGTATACCATATTTCTTCAATTAGCCCATAGACAAATTAAAAAAAATTTTTTTAATTTTTCAATTGTAAATTGTCATTTGATAGAGGAAGTTGTTTTTGTTTAGCAATTGTAATATAATTATGTTACAATCTTTTTCTAATTAGGCTATTTTTTACAGGGCCAGACTGCATTTGACATAGCTGATCCTGATATTGTGAAGGCCCTAGAAGAACTGAAGAAGAAGCAAGAACAAATGCTTAAAGATCATCCACAAATTATTAACAAGCAGCAAACGATACCAAAGAAACGGTGAGTTGCGATCTAAGTTTATGTAAACAAATATTATTATTGTGAAAGTAAAAATAATTTTATTTAACTTCAATTTCAGTGTATCAACGAATAAGGAGAATTTAGTTATCGATCAAGAAGGAACGGAAGCGTATGAGGAGGAAACACCAAACAAAGTTAAGAAAGTCGAACTGGAAATTCAATCCGATAAAGAGGAGTCAAGCGTCGGAACGAACAGTGATGTTGGTGAGTTGATTTTTTTTATTCAATATGCCCTCCATCCACTAAGCCAAGGACTTTATTTAAAACTACTGCAGAGATAGTTATTAATATTTTGAAATAGCTTTGACATTTTTATAACAGAAAATAGCTGTGTAGCCTGTATAATATAGTAAATTAATTTATAGCTTAAATACAAAGTTTATAAGTAATTAACATTTGGATTTAAAAAAATCGCTGCAATAGTTTTCCGCAATATAGCTACTCTCAGAAGCTAGCTTCTGCTACAATAGCAAAAACTTCTCCCTTTCTTTTATCCCTACCCGCAAAAATCTTCTTCTGCTATATAACAACGACTTTTTACTATAATCTTTTCTTATCGCAACTCTCCTTAAACTATGCTGCGTGGATTTAGAAGAGGGAGTTGATACCGACGTGGAAGCGAGCGATGGTGAGAGTGAATCTGAGACTAGCTCAGATACACACACCTCCACGTGTTCCGATCAGTCTAATAAATCAAATCGATCGAACAACTCTACTTGTCTTACCGACGACGGTGAGTTTTATGCTCTGTCTCCAACTCCACCACGGAGCTCTGTGCCAAATTGTTTTTCTTTGAGACTTTGTCGCTAATGATTTCCATTTTTTTGTTCTTTTTTCTTGTTTATTTTGGTTGTTCTTTTGGTTTCCTGAAAGCGTTTGACGTTGAATAATACGTGATGTTTCTTGTGCAACATGATAAAAGACCTCATTTTTATCATTGTATACAGTCGTGGGCATGAATTCAGATACACAACAACTTCTTAATTGGCAGTTGGAAACGTTTAAAATTGACTTGTTTGTTTTACAAATGTGTCTCTAAATACAGATGGAAAATATTTTTTAATGTTTTTTAAAATTGATTTTTTCTTGTATTTTGTGTTAAAATATTTTTTTAAATATTTTAATTTTTTGTTTATCACTGATTGTATTTATCGATGTAAATTTGTGGATAATTGTATTAACGTCTTAAAAATTAATATTTTTACTGTTTAAAATTACAGAAAAGAAGAACAGGGTTAATCGCGAGGAGACGGCTTCGCACAGCCCACAACCGTCGCCGGATTCGATCAAAGTTCCTAATCAGGCACCTATAGCACCGCCGAAGCAACAGACTGAGAATAACGAGGAGGGTGCCATACCCTCTTGGCGGCGCTCGGGTTCCTTTAGGAATCGGGGCCTTGATAACGAAGCTGCCAATACACTGCCCCCTAGTGCGTACATTCGTTTCACGAAGCTACTTTTTATACATATGATTACATTCAAATAGTTGTTTATTTGGAATTTATATTAATTATACTATGGACGAATTTGTTATTTTAGGAATCGAAGAAAGAGAGAGGCCTGTAATAAAAACACCGATTTCACCGGTAAAAGTTCCGGAAGAGCCAGAAGTCGTTCTCAGAAGGACTCACAGCTTTGAAACGGATGAAAAGTAAGTGCACGTTCTGATTTGGCTCCATTTAACACCCCTAAACAAAACCTTGCAGCTTTAATGTGAGTTAAGCGTGTGTGTTTCCGATTTTTTGCAATCAAGCTTAATAACGTGTTTCGCACAAAGCACCAAACATCTGTTGCAAAGACCGATTAATCATTATCACGCACTGGACAGTGACTACTTGAAAATTTGAGAGACAAAAGTTAAAGTAAAGAAATTTAATTAGTTTAACTGTTCTAGTAAAAATACAGCTAATAATTTTTTATGAATTTAATGGATAAAAATTTATAAATGTCAAATACTGCCATCTTCATAGTAGTATCATTCATATGTATTTGAATATTTTTCTAATACTTCTAAAATTTTAATAGGACAGGGAAGATGAAAATATTGAAATGTAAAGATATTTTATTGAAGTTTTCTGCAAAGAATTTATTTTGCAATAAGTTTTTAATAATTTTTGTTTATAAATTACTGCTGCAGCTATTTTAAATACTCGGTATCATTAAAAAAAATAATAAATAATTAAAGAAAATCGTTAAAGGAGATTTGAAATGTCTATGCTTTTGAAACATATGATTTTGTTATTTTGTTGCTTGAAAAGTTATTCAAAATTTCATGAATATTTTATATCTAAAATATAACAAGACTATGCTATAATATGATGCAATAATATAATGCATAATAGATTCAAATATAATGCAAATATAGATTGCAATAATAATGCATAATAGATTCATATTAAAGACTGATCTTAAAAATCAATTCACAACCCCTTGAAAAATCATTTGACATGACAAAAATTATTTCTGAAAAAAAATATCGACGCAAACGTCAAATCGAGACGGTACATAAGTGTGCATGGCACGGATGCATGTTGCGCAGGTTCTATGAGCAGTACCTGGCACTGAGAGCCCGTATCAAGGCAGCGTCTTGTCCTACTCTCCACCACTGCAATCCAGCCACTCCTACTCATAACAACGCCACGACCGCTCGATCTGCATCCCTGCGCGATACTTACAGGTACCGCACCGAAAAGCAATTTTTTTTAAATTTTCTTATTTTTGGACTCTAACAACAACACGTCCCTTATGTGAAAAGGTTGCACATATTTATCGTATGGTAAACAAATAATTTGATAATATGGTTTAGTAACAATTTATCGGTAAAAGGAATTGGTTTATTGTAATTATTTGAAATCGCATCGTGAATGATTCCTCTTTATTTTTGTTACTTTTTTAAATTTATTTAGGTATAGATACACTAATTAATTCATAAACAGAAATACAAGAAATGCTGTTTACATATATTACATAACTCGATTACACAAATGATTTCAAATAATTATTATCATTCTGCATCATATTTACATTATAGTGGAAAATGGTTAAATTCTACTCTACTTATTCTAATTTTTCCTGTCATTATTAATGATTTGTAATTTCTTGATAAGATTAATAAGCTCAGTTTTCTAAACTAAACAAATGTTTTATCATTTGAAATGGAACAATTCATTAATATCCTATAAACAAATATTAATTAAAGATCCAGATTAAATGTGTAACTCCTCTTAATGTGCTTTTATTTTGCTTTTACTAAATATTACGTAATAAGCTTAGTTTTATATTATTGCTTTATTGTCTAATTAATTAATTTTTACTAGTGTTGGCTAAAGTATCAATAATAAATTGATATTTATTTGTTTGTTTTTATTCTTTAAATAATATAATTTGTACTTCAATGTCATATTATATGGACAAAATACTTGTAGAACTTCTAGTATAATTAATATTTAGAGTATTTTAGGATATTCAAGTAGAAAATCATATGCTTTTGATAATATTTATGTGTATCTTTAGAGAAGTTTATTCTGTTGCTTTATTAAGTGCTGATATTTCACTGATTTTTCTATATTTATAGATTCTATTTTAAGCATGAAAGTGAACATTCCTCGTTTTGGATAAAAATTCACTTTATTTACATCGCATCCTAGAATCGTATATACTATATCTTTTTGTATGCAAAAATCAATTTAGCATTATATTCATTTGAATATATTTTTACATCAAAATACGCATGTAGATCATCAATAGCAACTGTACATTATTCATTCAATTCTATTCAATCATCGAAACGGAGGCTGTTCGCTGTATCAGAACAGAAAAATCTTACTATCAAAACAGAATCAAGATTGGCATTTAAATCGTAAAAACAATAAAAATTCTGATATGAAGAGCGCCTTCTCGTCACTCTCTCTTCACATCGACACTGCTTATAACGCGCGAGTGTACCTTCAAGGCTGCGCTCGCGAGCAAGCGCTGATAAAGCAGCACCTGTGACTAAGCCTGCGGTGTGCGCCTTGTGCTTTCAGGAAAAAGGAGATAAAGCTGAATCTGGAGCTGACACGAGTGCCGCAGGGCAACAGCACGCCCCAGTCACCGACGGTGCCGAACAAGTCACTGCCCACCTCGCCTATCTCATCGGTGAACCTCAACGCTGGCGCCGTCACCAGTCCGCTACCGGCCAACCAAATTCGCAGGTATCTTAGCCTCAGCTTGTTATTCTCTCGATCTTATGGGTGGAGATTAGGATTATTTAGGTGTAAGGTTGCGTACACTTTGTTCATGCCATGTAAGTTTGTAAAGATGGATTTGACAGTGACTGAAATGTGACTTTAATAGTAAGTTATTTCAAGTTTAGAGTAGAAAGTTATATTTGATAAGTTTAGCAAAAGATTAGTGAGAGAAATTAAGGTGGAGACGGGTTTTACCGCATGTTGAAAATTGTTTATCCTATACGTGATAACGTATCTTGTTAACGTAATCTAGAAGTAAAGAAGACAAGTTTCACTAAATGGAAAAATTATCAAGTTAACACGTCTAAAAATATTGACGAAGACCGTTTTTTGTTTTAGTATCAAATTTCGTTCAAGAAAATTGCAAAAGAATTGAATTAATTTAGAAATATTCAAAATTTTAAAGTTTCAATTACAGATATAAAAAATACGTAGATGTAAAAATTTATACAATCAATCAAACTAAAATTATACACAGTTTGCTATGAGTGTTTGCATACAAGTAGAAATTCCATGGTTTGGTCAGACATAAAAGAAATATGTAATCGGTAAGTTTGCACTATCGATCTAACTTTCTGCTTTAAATAATATTTTTCATTAACTCGTAAATATATTCTGTAACAATTTAAATTAAATGAATTATAAATATCGTGATGGTCAAAGTACATGGCATATACAAAAAATACGAAGTTAATCATAATGCAAAGCTTTTATATGTAATTAAAATTGATAGTTTTATACAGGTCTTTAACTTATAATGTTAATCCAGTATGGTATGAATAGCTCGATTTTGTTTCATTATTTACAGTAAACAATGAAATTCTTAAGTATATGAATACGTCGCCAAATTCTTCGAACAAGTTTTAAAATAACATAAATGTTGTGAAAGATTGTTTGGCTTAATCATATCATTTTAAATAAATGTTAAATATTGAAATATTAAAATATAGTTCACAAAGAGTGTCTCAGTGAAAAATGAAGTTGGCGAAAAAATACGTTCAACAATTAACAAAATAATACTCACGCAATATTATCGAGTAGCATATCGGGCTCGCTGCAAGTATCGCCAGCAGTCCTGTCTACGTCGAACAATTCGACGACAGCACCTGCGACTCCTACCACACCTGGTGGGAGCAAGCTAAGTCCTGGAAATATCTTCAAAAATTTCTTCAAGTGCGTAACTCACGTCGCTCGTCCTGGAAGATTTTACACAGTTGGAAAAAGATTCATCAGTTTGCTGAAGACGAGTTTCCCCGCTAAAAACTTTTCTTCATTTATTTTGATTAAGTTTATTTGAATACTACAAAAGATTATTTATTAACAGCTTATGATATCAGTTTATAAAATCATCATTTAAAATTTCCAAATAGCAACTCAGTAATTTTTTTCTAAAATTTGTTTACTTCATTATTTTTATTTTTTAGATTCAATACTACATTGTAAATATACTTTTAATTTTGATTCTCTTCAACCTAATATTTTATTACGACACAACATTGATTTCCAACTGTGTATTCAGCAGCGTGTGAAGATTTTGAGATTTTTTATGCCTCATTCATATTGGTTTTCTTAATTTTACTTTATTGCAGTTTGCTGCCGCATGATGGTAAAAGTGTGCTTTTTTGAAGAGTGAAAAAAATATTGTTTCCATTATTTTGCGATTTTTTATACCGATGTAGTTCGTAATAGCAATGCAATATGAAGCTTAACATTGCTAATTTCACTAGTAAGAAAATTATGCTGTAAAATAATAAATAAGTATCAGCTTTTTTTATTGTTAACTTATTTCGTTTTAATTTAATTAATTTAAGCTAGAATTTTATTTTCATAAAATTTTAATGAATCGCATTCAATGATTAGATTATTATTAATGTTATAATAATTTTCATTCATTTATATGAATAGTTATTGTTATAATTATTTTACAGTTATTGTTTTCTTGAGAGTACATTCCAAATAAGTTTTTTATGAATGGCATATATATGTTTGTGCAAAAGGTTGTTTAATTTTATTTTATTTATAAATGCATAGGAAAGTTTTTATGTGAATATATAGAAATTGTTGACAATCGCGTAGTCTTTATTTACTTTTGCATAAACTTACAAATCAAGCAAATAACGTATTATAAAATATTTAAGAAATCTATTCTTTCTTAAATATTTTTAATGCCCCAATATTTTCATACTAATTTTTTAGGTTTTGTATTCCAGAATTTCCACCGTATTGTCTTTGTGGAAAAAACTTATTGAAACTCATACCTAGTTTGTGTTTGATTTTTTTTTTTAATTCCCACGTTTTTTAATTCTGACTTTCTCATAGGTTGCATAAAATAATCAGTAAGATAGCGATGATTATCATAACTTTAGCTAAAAAGTTTGTTTTCTCTTTTTAACATTTACCTAATTTAGCAAAAATGTTTTTAGAAATTATTAACAATTAATCAAAATTAAATGACTTATAATAATTATGAATGGCAACTTGAGTCTTATATTTACTTTGTTATATTTTCTAGAAAATATTCCAGCAAATTACAGATTTGATATTAATTAATAAAAATTTGATTTTTTTTTATTTTGCATTGGATTTTGTATTTCATTTTTGCGATTCTATAATTCATATTTTGGTCGATCGGTACTTCGATGGTTCATATGTTATATTATAAAAATACACCATATATCCTTTATATTATAATTTCATAGCTTATGCTTTTAATCGAAATCTAGATATATCTGTGTCGTCTTGTTATAATTATGTATGTAAATATTGGAATCTAAATGTTCGTAAACCCTTGTATAAAAATTGTAATACGTAATATTCACGCTACTTTATGTAAATGAACTATCGAAGTATAGATAATTGATAAATTCCACTTTATACTTGATTAAAATTAACTCCGATAACACGAATAATTTTAACCAGACTAATTAAGAAAATTATTGAAAATAAAATTTTACAATAAAAAAGAAAAAGTTGCAAACTATTTTACGATATTATAATTTTTCATGTTAATTGAATTCCGGTTTGCAATATTTTCTTGTTTTTTCATTTTTTATTTAAGTGAGTATTATAAGTACAATATATGAATGCGACCATTTTATTGCCTTTGTAAAGGAAAAAAAAGTGCTTTCAACCAGTTTACTTGCTAATTTACGAAAGTGGTATGATGGTGTAAAAGAAAAAAAAAGTGCCATTATCTATTAATGTATTTTTCAAAAGGAAATTCATACAAAATTGATCATTCGAAGCCACAATATGAAAGCTGCATGTCACTCTTTCCATAATTGTACACCATCAAACTATATATCTCTGAATCACTCAATCGTCACCAGCCCCGTTCTTCTCTGATCCACAGATCGTTCGTGCCGCCGGTGCGTGACGAGGAGAGCGAGACGCAGCGCAAGGCCCACGCGAAACGCGTGCGGGAGACCCGTCGCTCCACTCAAGGCGTCACCCTCGACGAGATCAAGAGCGCCGAGCAGTTGGTGAAGAAGAAGCAGCAGCAGACGACGGGGACGACGGGCAACGACGCCCTCTCTACCGGCACGACGACCGTTTCACAGGTAGATACTCCGACGATAATAGCCCACCACCAGTACCAATAAAGAGCGGCGATGTCCGCGCTATTAGTACTCAAAAGCTCGGCAAGCTCGTGGCCCTATTCGCGATAGGAATTACGTTTTTTCGAGACACGATGTGTTGCGCCGTTAAAGTAAAAATAGTTTATTGTATACTTTTTTTTATTAAAATTTGGGCCATGCTTGGGAAATGTTTATATTTGTAAATATAAATATTAGGCCGGCCAACGTCGTAAGTTTTGCATAACGTACCCCCGTCAACATAAATTGCGCATTATGTTGATTGTTATTTACAGATGAGAGACTGGCAGTTCGGTACTGGCAGCCTACTATAAAACATTCTCATGTTATAACTATGAGAAACATCGGTATTTCATATAGGAGTATTATTTTACATAATTATTTTGATTCCCTATTTATCAAAGCTGTTTTTATTTTATTTTTATAAAATAAATTATTACTTACAAATGATAATTTAAATTGTATTGAGAATATTGCAAACGACCTATCAAATACATGGATAAATGAACGGAAAAATACATTTAAGATTTTTTTTTTACTTTTTTTTGTAACCGCGCCTGTATATTATGATTAGCTTTACGCAACAGAGTTTAGTTGATACCGTGAATCCGCTTATTATGATATCATTGTGGCGGGGTGTATGAAGCTTGCACTACAAATGCGTAATCGTGAATAACGGAGCAATATGTTGATTGGTTTGGTGGTGGGTTGTTAGCTACTGCAATCACTTACACTTGCCGTATTTTGCTTTGTGTCTCTCAATAATTAAGCTGTGCATCTGTGGTTTATCATGAGTTAAATTAGCATAATCTCACATGGATTTGAGTTTTTCTTAATTATTAACTGAACCACTTGAGTGTTTGGGACATACTGTATAAGGTATTTCTTGAAAGAATGTATTACGAGATTTTTAGTGACAAATAACATATAATGTGTGAAATGGCGTAGAAAATCATTGGGAGAGTTTTAATTGTTTTCAAAATCTACTGCAGCAGATTCAGTTTGAAAATCCTGCTGAGTAAGAAATTAATATTTTATCGATTATTAGAAAGGCTGGATAATTAAAGAAAGTATATTAATCAATGCGTGAACCCTTTAATAAAATTAAAGATTATTATTATTATTATTATTATAGCTTTTGTTTAAAGAAAAAAAATTTAGTCAAGTAGCATATGCATAAAAATAGAATGAGTAATCCTGCAATCAAATCTTAAATAGAACGTACCCTATACAATAAGAGATTCGGTTTTATCGGCCAAAAAAACTTTGGTTCGCGTATTTTAATGTAAGAATGAATTTTCAAATCCGATATAAGTAATATCACATATTAATTGTTTACAATTTAAACGGTTACACACTTCTGTTAAAGTCATAGATGCACAGTTATACTTAAAAGTCAAAGAACAACGATCACTCATCCACACCCACAAACACGCACACTGTCGTTAAAATTGAGCGCGCGAACAGCTTTGACACCCTCATCAGCTCACCCAGCAGCTTCTTTAACTCTAAAAAAACCGAATGTCTTGTGTTGCCCCGGCACACAACACAACCTGATCCGCCCCCCTGCGCACCGCACAGTCCGCAGCTTCCGCAGTAGCAGCGACGGCAGCCGCCACGACGACGACGGCGACGGCCACAACGACGACGGCCTCGATCACGGCGACGATCACGACGGCCTCGCCCACCACTGTGACCGTGAGCAGCAAGCAGCTACCCTCGCCCCAACAGACTCAGCCGCCAGCGTCCGCCCTGGCAAGTGCGAGCGCGGAGCTAGAGACGAATCTGCCGGAGCGGCGGCCATCCTGGAGACTCAAGGTCGACAGCGGCAGCAAGGTCTGTGGAAGCACTCATGATGATGCTCGTGGTGGTGATGATGATAATGATGATGATGATGATGATGGTGGTGTGGTTGTGCTCGAGTGCGCCGCTGTCGTCGAGCGCCGCGACAGCGCCGGTTGGTGTGCATGGATGCTGAGTTTTATCGGCTGGGAGTACAAGCAAGAGTGAGCGAGAGAAAGAAAGAGAGAGGGAGATAGACAGTAGACAGCACGCGGTATTATTGTGCACGTCTGTTATGTTATACATGCACAGTGGGAAGAAAAGGGTTTTCTTTTTCATGGAAGAATTTTACATTTTCGTTTTTTTTCTCTCTCTTTTTGTGTTTTTTTTTTTCTTTGTGCAAGGGTTTTGGATTACAAAATGTGGCTCGGTTGGTCGAGTAGCTTTTTGAAGTATCACGGATCGATCTGAATCTAGTATTGTAGAATGATATAAGTTGTATTTTATCGGACTTCAGATCTTATCTGTACAATAAGTTTGATGAGCTAGAGATATGAGTGGACTTTCCATATTTTTTCTTTTTAAACAGATACTTAGATTTCAGTATTAAGTGCTTTATTGCTAGAATCGTCTGAAATGAATAAGTTTTTTTGGTTTTAGTCGTGAATATTTTGTTGAATAACTTTAGAGTATATTTATATTTTATGAAAAAATAAGAGTTTGCTTAGAAAGCAATGGTGCATATATATATATATATAATTGTTAATAATAGAGAGCAAGTATTTTTACGAGAGATTGTAGAAAATTTATTAACTTTATCGGTAGTTGAAAATAATATATTTTAAAATGCATTTTAAGCTTAAATAAAACTGACTTAAGTAAGTATCATAATGCCTTTAATTAAACAGCTAATAAAAGACTTAATTTTTTTAACATTGTAGAAACTTGAATAAAAACTGTAGAAATTTAGTCAATAACAGTAAGATAAAAGTTTTTATTCTAAAATTTTTAATTTTCTATTCTAGTAAAAGTTCCATCTTACTAACAGTATTTTTTACATTACTTTGTATCTGTAATATATTCTCATAACATAATACGTAGATTAATTAAGTAAACGATGTATTTTGTGATCCAAAATTCTGATTCCCTCGATGTAGTTGCCTGACAATTTCAGTTTGGAGAACGACCGCAACGCTCCGTCTGTATATATGTACGTTGTATTTTATTTTATTACTCTACGCACAATTTTTTGTTCACTTTTTCCTTTTTTTGTTTCCTTGTGTATCCACTTTCACTTTAGCGGCTGAAGGTACGTTTTATTTTTTACACGTTTGTCTTACACCTCCCACAACGAAACAGCGCTATGAAAACACGCACTTGTAGCAAGGAATGTCGGGGTTATCTGATATATACATATACATATGTAAGTGCATGATTTACTTTTGGGGCATGCTAGTCCTTTAACATTTTAAACGTCTATGTGCTTTCCCGCGATTTATTATATTTTATGTGTCGCTACTCGCAATATGTTTTTTTATTATTATTATTATTATTGTAAATATATACATATAAGCTATATTATTATTATTATTATTATTATTATTATTATTATTATTAATATTATGATTATTAATTTGCAGTTTTTTGTAAGAAAAACAATAAAACTGTCTGAAAGTAGTCAACTAAAAACAACGACTCCTTTATTTATTTTTGCCTTTATCGACAAAATGTTAAGAAAGACTACTGGCTGCATCTGAGGAATCATTTCAAGACAATGAACGACAATATGGGAATTTCTAATGATATTTCTGGATCTTTTACCTCTTCAAGAAGAATGTATTCGTTTACTACTCGATAGAATTATTTAAATTATTATCACAAGAAATTAGTCACGCGTGTAGCTAACTCACGAAGATAAAACCGAGTATTCGTTGGACTACACATAGATAAGTTCTCTTAGCAAAAAGAATCTCTCACATAGAGTCGAAGTGATTCCTCGGACGCAGCGCAGCAACGTCTTCTCCCAGTCCCCAAGGCTACCCCCGGCAGCTCAGCTGGCTTTTGTGCTCTCAGAAACGTGCGAACAAACACGTCTGTCTTGATTCTCAGTTCCAGCTAGAGGACGTGAACAACAAGTCAGCGTCGTCGGCAACGGCGGCGGCAGCGGCCGACACGACGGCGAGCGCGTACATAAGGCGGCCGTCGGCCGGGGCGGGCGTGCCGCGCCCCAGCTCTGCGCCCGTCGACGCCGCCAGCACCATTGCCGCGAGCGCCGGCGAGACGACGGTTGTCACCCTGCCACTCAGACGACCGCTCAAGCCTCCAGAAGACAAAGGTACGATGATATCTGTAATATGTTGCTGAATCATGTAGATTTCTGTATCGTAAAAGGTGTAGGTTTGTATGACCGGGCTACCGGACATTTTGTTTATGGGAAGACACGTTCCATTCACGAAATAACTCATCCCCATCATATTTCAAACAAACATTTCATTCAAAGAATGGAGGTCGTTATTCGCTTCTCATATTCGTGATTGGAAAGTGTAAGGTAACTCTTGTTCAAGATATCTAGAGAAATGAGACTTCTCGTGGACAAACCATTCCGCTAAAGAGACTTCCTGTAGATGGTTTGAAGTTCATGAGCGAAGTGTCAAATTATTGTGGTTCATATAAATTACCTAAAAAGAAAAAATTTTTTAAATTATAAATTATTTCATAAACAGATTTTGTAATGGTATATACTTTATTTATGTCAGTTCAATAGACATTTTCGAAATGTTCTTTCAAAGAGTATGATTGTTTGATTGAGTTAAGAGTAATAAATTAATTTAAAAAAAAGTTGAAAACAATAAATCATTACTTATAATATTAACAGGTTAAGCGCGGCATGGTACAATATGTACCATACCGTGCTTAACCTGTTAATTGGTCAAAAAAACACAAACTTATGTTATTATTTAAGATTTATATAATAATTCCAAAACTCATGACCTTAAATCTTACTTCCGAATTTTTTTATAATATTTGCAATCGTCTATTAGATTATTTCACATTAAGATTTATATAATAATTCCAAAACTCATGACCTTAAATCTTACTTCCGAATTTTTTTATAATATTTGCAATCGTCTATTAGATTATTTCACATCTTATATTTACTCTAAACGATGACAAACGTTTATTGTATGTTGGTAGGAAATAATACTTTACGATTAAACAATAATAAAAACCATCAATACCGTGAACAAGTTTTCTTTTGCTAGTTTATTATTCTATATATTGAAGAAGTAAAATTCTGCCTCACTAATCTTTTAGTATTATTAGTTTCTAATAGCTACTAGCTATTATTGGGATCAAGTTCAGAACAATAAAAGAACATCATAGTGAAAAGAAAACATAAAACTTCATTTCGTCACGGTGTAAGATTGCGAGTAATTTGGTGGTTCATTTTGTCGTTTTTATCGTGATCAAACAACCTCAAAAAAGTATACGCACGCGAATACACTAAAATATTTTACAGCCGGAGTGATGCTTGCCAGATTGTCGATCGTAAAGCACACATAAAAATATCGAAAAAGATATCAAGACTTACGCACTGGTCATTGAGTTCCAATACTTTTGGCTATGTGCCTATAATAAAACAATCACAAAGGCGTAAAAATATCAAATAATAACAATAATAGGCTCGCAATAAAAAAATCTATCTCTTCTAGTATGATGAGTCATCCATGATTCATTAATTTATTTATACATTGTTTTAGCGTCTTAGCTTTCACTTTTTAAAAAACTTAGCCTCAACCTTTCCAACAAGATCAGCAATACCAATATAGTCAGACTTGTTCTTAAAAGACGTCTCAAAAAGGAAAAATACTCGTAATGTTTATCTAAATTAATCTTGTACAGAGCGGAATAAAACATAAAACCATCTTTATCTGTTACAGAGCAAGACAAGGAAAACGACAGCCGCAATGCCCAGGCGACGCAGGCCGTGATCCAAAGGAGGCGGAGACCGAAGCGAAGATCCACCGGCGTCGTCCACGTCGACATGGATGTTAGTATATCATGCACTTCTCTCGATCGGCGTTTCCGCATAAGTGCATGCGCACATCTCCCTCTTCTCCCTCGTCACGTGTAAATCATCACGACGTTCGTCTCGTTAGCTCGCCCGTTTTAAATCACACGACCGTCGACAGAATTTTTCGCGGTGTCTATTTTCGTAGCACACGGATGCGCGTCTCTCTGTGATTTGATAGATTTATCGTGCCAAGAGCGAGGTCACGAATGTGGTTGATTGCATCGAGGAAGCGCTACAGCCTGTATAAAATATTTGATTAAATGGGGTTATGGAAAATCGGGTATGCGTAAGTAAATGTTGATCGTAGGTGGAAGATTTAATGTGAGATCGTAACACGTGTCCGCGCGTTACGTGTCTGACTATATCATGTGCCTTCTTTACTTGTTAAAACGAGAATGTGAATCAGTTTCGTATAGCCGTACACATTGTACTTCTGTTACTTAAAATTATTCATGCCAATTATTGTATACAATACTAGTTTTATTTCTTATTTTTATAATTGAATAGAATTGAGATTTCAGCTCAATTCAGCATTCTGAATGAATTTTTCCTGAGAGAATAAGTAAATAAAACAAAAATTATTAATTAATATATAGAGCGAATTACATAAAATCAATTCAATGTATTAAAATTAATCATTCATATAAATGCAACAAACGTACTCTTACTAAACATACCCACTTTCTAATTATATTCACCTCTCAGCGTCCAATTCATAAAGCAAAAAACGACAGATAACAAATGACTTATTTTAAAATTTCGAAACGAAACCCAGCACACCACTCGCGCCCGACTCGATTAATTCGCGGCCATCAAAACATGCCGCAAACCCCGAGACATCATCGCGCCTTCAAAACCCCATCCAGTCAAACAAAAGGGATTTCGCAAAGCTTTTAAACGTGCGCACGCGAGAGCAAGTCGTTAAAAAGCGCGACGCGCGATCGTGCGGACAGCTCGAATATAATCGATGCGTGGGCCAGAGCCAATGTTTCCATTTGACGTCAGGTGTAAACACACGCGGCTGGCTATTAATACGCATACGCGCCCCCGCCATCGTGTCTCCGATTTCGCTTTTTTGGTGTACGCGGGTGGTGCAATCGTAAAAAATTGCGCGCTACGAGCGATAACTGATATTAATAAATGTTGTAATGTGCGTTGCAGGAAATCGACCCGGAGAAACAGGACAACCCGACGAGCGGCGAGTGCGACGACACCAAGATTAATCATAATGAGGTGAGTTGTTCGTGTGATTTTTTTAAGAGTGTTTAATGTGCCAGTTGTTGGAATTCTGTGGAAATGATGGTACTAGGAATCTACTCTTTTTCTTTATGTATACTGGCTAAAACAGCTGATCTTGAAAAGGTGCATAAATACGTGTTCGACAGATCGAAAATAAGCAAAGTAAAAGTAGCTTACGCTAGCAAACGTTTGAATGTCTGGGGCACAGTAAATCTGGAGGTCTTATGCAACTCGCCCTTGCTCTTTGATTAGAAAATTGAAAATGCGTAAATTATAGAATTTCAATAAAATATATACTGAAAGCGGTATTGTAATTATAAATGTAGTTAAATAACTATATTTCGATAAGTAAATGAATAATTTTTTTTATCATAAAAGGTATTTTTGATAGGTGAACAATGAGAATAAATATGTAATTTAAATGTACAAGAAAATTCTTACGTTAGATATTTATTATATATAATAAGAACATTGTTATACACTGTTATTACATTCATTATTTTAGTTAAAATTATTTTTAAATTATTGTTTTTATAAATCTAGGACCTAAAAATAACGTCTCTGGCAAGTTACGGGTTCATATTATTCGCGACGACGTCTCAATTGCATTCAGCTACGCAGACGCCGGGTCTGCTCAGTTCGATACGGATGTGCGCGCGCGCGTGAAGATCCACGCGTTCTGCGAATGCCTTTGTGATATTTTTGGGGGACAGAGGTGCTTAATGACGTTTTCGAAAGATTTGGGTCAGATTGCAACGCGAGATTCGACGTTCCGATATCTCAGCGTTTCAAAAAGATTTTTCATATTTTGTATCGAAATTTATTTTCAGATTGTGTATCTTCTGATTTATTATCATTTTTTTTTCTTTTTTTGTTCGTTGAAAAATTAGCGTATAATAATTTTGAAATTAAATGCTCTTATGAATTTTTATTACGTAATTGTTACGGTTTCCTCATGCGTATTTCTAGGAAATTTAAATAATTCTACAGTAAATTAATTTAGCCCAAATAAATAATTTGAAAATTGGCTTTCCCAGTCTTTTCTTGTAACTCAACTCAATCACTCAAGTTCGGATAAGCTAATTCATCATTGTTCTTCCCTAAATGCCGAGAAAATTAAACTGTCAATAGAAACCTCTGCTCATCTTTATAAAAAGAACAATGTCAGACATATACTCTAAAACCCCCAAATCTCCCAAAAATACGTACCCCCAAACACCTCAAAATCTCAATAACTCACATCACTCTCCGGCACACGAGCTCACGACAACGGGATCGTTTTTTCCGTTTTTTTTCTCTTTCTCCCTCTCACTTGCTCTCTCTATCTCCTTCGCGTACGCGCAAAAGGCGCCGCGCTTTCGAATACAAACGTAAATATAGACGCTGTGCTACCCCGCAGCCAGCGAAAATAGCCACGGGTGCACGCGTGTGCGCACACAGCCACGTCGGCGCTCACGTCTCCGAAAAATCGCCGCCTCTTTTCCTCTCCGCTTTCCTCGTCATTTTCATTGATAAATGAATTCTCGCCTACGGATCTGAGGTATACGTAAGATTTTTTCGCGATGCGCTCTTGTATTTTGAGGCAGAGGAAGTACGATGGATTCGGTATATTTAGATGTAGTATATCGATAGTGGTATTTAAAGTCGGACGCATATACACAAACGCACGCGACAGCTACGAGGGAAATGTTCGAGATAGAGGGAGAGAAGGAAAGAGATTATCAAAGGAAGAAAGAAGTTTGCACATTCATCGTGGCGAATGCACCTACATTCTGAATATTGCAATACACAAAATCCTACTATTTTAATTCTTTTCTTCGTGGAATAAGAATCTATCTATTCTTTGTTAGTGCCAACTTTTTTAAAGAAAAATTTCTATAGACTATTCAAATAAAATCCTAAATTACCATGATTCTTAATTAAAAATTCTATATTATAGAAAAGTATATTTATACAAAAAACAATAAAGTACTGGATTAGTGATTGACTCGCTATTTCTTAAAATAATTTTGTAAAATTATATTACATTGTTCTTTTTTCATAAAATTATTAATAGAAACGTTTTTTTTTAACTCAATTATATAAACTCAATGATAAATTATCTAGAATACAACATATCCATCCATTTTTATCAAATTACGATTATTTATTACGCTCGTGTAGACATTTATCGTTCTCTAAGAATTATTGGTATACACGGCAACGCGTGTCAATCGCGACCCCAAGAAGCTCCTTTCTTCCACGGAAACGACGAGTCGACGTATATAACACCAGAGAAATCCGAGAGACTCGCGGCTTCGTCTGCCGTTACAATATGCGCTTGCGCGCGGAATCGTCGTCGACGCTCGCACATGACCCGGATCCCGTGACTTGTCGACGTTCGAAATGTATTTTTTCGAGCTAGACTCGTGATGGGAAGCTTCTTTTTTAGACGTTTCAACTAACGCGTCGTAGACTTTTTCGTGTTGTTTTACTATTAATATATGAGTGTCCGACGAAGAATCGCGGTCAGTCACATTGAGATTTTTTTATGAGCGTATTGAGAGGTGCTGTGAAACATTGTTAGGAAATACGTGACTAAAATTAATTTTTCAAAATTTGCACCATAAGTTTGGCAATCTTAGATTATTAGTAAGACTAATTTTAATCACAAATTTGTATATTGTAATAAATGTTTAATTGTTTGTTACATTATTTTCTCATAAAATTATGTTTGTATAATCATTATTTATATAAATACGAGTACAAGGTTCTATTTTACAATCATATCTTTTAAATTACAGTCAAAATACGCAAAGAAAACATTAATTTTGATCTTTATTCATAACAAACTTGATTTTAAATGTAAATTATTACCGAGTATACTTAATCTCCGAATAAATAAAGTCATATTAAATAATCACAAAATAATACATAAATAATGGCGGGTTATAAAATGAATCCTCACGTAAATATTTGTATCCAAATTTAGCGAATATTATCTTTAGAAATTAATTATTCCAATTAATAATAGCACTTTTATTTTCTTTGAAAACAAGCCCAACTTGCGGGATATAGCTCACCTTTTAACATTGGACTTGCCAAGAGATAGACGTATTTTGAAATTTGAAAGAAGGTTGACCAAAATAATACAATACTGCGATTCCCCCCCGCAACGGTATGATTCACTCAGATCCATAAATATTTACGACAAAGTGTATAGGGTATATATCTCATGTTCTTTTACAGTAGCCAACAATTGCAAAGTGACTTTTATTACTCGAAGATGTCGTGACACTTAAAAATACACTGTCTCTTTTGTAAGGAATTCAAATAAAAAGTCGAAAGCATTTCAATTATTCATTTTAAAACGCTAATTTTTTTTTTAATGAAAAAAGTCTTTAAAAGAAAAGTAATTTCTTTTCAGAGTAAAGCTTCAAAAATAATTCTTATTTCAATAATTAGTATATTAGTATATATTACAGTTTTAGAGTAATAAAATTAAAATCCATTTTTGCCATAAATAAATAAAGTCAAAGCAATTAAAAAAAAAAATAATGAAATTCTATTTTGCTTAACTGAAAAAAATTATTATTTAATGATTACGCGGATCAGAACTATTCATTTTTAGATAATAAATTTTTCTTTTCTTTATTCTCCCGTATACGTACCTTGTTTAAATAATTGAAAGTATGTAAAGATTTCTCAGAAAAACAAAGCTACGACAATTCCAACTGCCAATATGAAGTGCCCAAATAAATAAATCCACACAACATCCGAAAAAAATGACTCAAAAAACTAAACACTTCTCCCAATTAGACGACTCTGTAAAATCCGCTTCCCCGAACTTTTCGCTCGGAAAATCGTGAGGAGTCAACAGAACCATACATCTCTCACCGCCACCTCCCCTCTCTCTCTCCATCCATACTTGTACTCCGAAAGCCGAAGCCTGTACGTGACAGTGAAAAAAACGAAGGCGCAAACGAGCCGCGACCACGGCAATTAGAGTCGCGCCCCTCGCGCGAGCGAGCGATTTGTCGCCGCGGCTCGTTGCAATCGATTGCGTGCAGGCGCGGAAAAGCCTCCGCTGTGGCTAATTCGAAATATCGCGGTTTCTTGGCATCCGCTCGCGTAAATATTCGCGAGGAAGGGAACTAGATCAAGTATGCGCGCGTATAAGAGGGAGGGAGAGAGAGAGTTTTGCGCGTGTAACGATGCAAAAACAAATGGAGAGGAGCGCATCACGGCCGTTTATGCGTGTAAATGCTCGCGGAAGAGGAAGAGATACGAGGGCCCCCGGATTACGGCAGAGCGCAAGCGTTTTGGCTACTTTCTCGGCATTGTGCGTCCGATGTATTTACGATCTGCTTGGCGAAGATTAGTCGCGAATTAACTTTGTTTGGTGCGGTTTTTCTTGCAGGAATTTCATGTATAATTTTAAATAAATGTGTTCTACTGAAGATTAATGAAGTGTTAACTTGTTGCTTGAAATTATATTAATTTGCGGATATTGCATACATATACACTATTGCAAAATGTATTTTCTTAAATTTCTATCTTTGATTCAAGTGCTGTTGGTTCACATTAATTGCTCGTGTTGAATATTGAAAAATAAATTATTATTATTTGAAAATAATTATTGTTGCCGTTATCTTTTTCAATAAAATTAAATAATATAATTGTTTTTTAGTCGAAAATATATTTGTATTTTAGTTTTTTAGTTTAACGATGTTCGATGGTACCTAATCTCAAGAACAGAACAGGTTTGAAAGATTTTGGTTACGATATGTACGTCCCGTTCATTAGTTCATAAAATTATCAAGGCTGAGACTGAAAAATATGGGACGGGTAAACAAAAAGTGTTAATTTGAAAATAACGAAACGCACCGTGTCCGATCACGACGCGGATCGCTTGTCCCGATTCGTTTACATGATAAATTTCGAGCCAAAACGCTTCGATCATTCGGCAGCAGTTAAATTAGCGTTCGCTGAGAAACAAATTAGCTGATTCTAAAATCAGCAAATCCCGAGAGCCACTTTCTAGTCGATTAAATCATTTTGTATCGAAATGAGAACTATTTTGCGCAAGAGGTCAAGGCGACGTGGTCTTAGTCTCCAATACCAGAACATTTCAATTATGTTAATGGATCATTGACTTGATACCTATATTTTGTTTTGTTTTTTTGTTTTGTTTTGTTTTTTTTTTTTCAGTTACTTAACTAAATAAAGGGTTGAGAACCTATGAAATATGTAAAATTTATATTTTAATTATTTGAGAAAATAAATATTCACCCTTATATCTGAAAATTACTCTCCCAAATCATATCAAATTTGTATATTGTCAAAAAAAAAAAAAGAAAAAAAAAGAAATAAAAAATCGCAACCAGAATAAATTAAAGCACACAACAATAGTAACCGCAGCTGTCGGTAACCCATCACCACGTCAAAATACATACCGATCTCCGTGTTATCTCGCTTAAGTCAAAACGATAACATCTTATACCACGGCGACATCGTCAACGACCGCCTTGGAAACATTCTCGGTAGACAAGAAACAAAAGAAACGCCAAGGCGCCTGAAATAGAGTTCGACGTGCCGAGAGAACGCGTATAGGGATAGATGCCATCGACACTCGTCTTGTCGGACGACGATCTCGACGGCTGCTCGTTGTTTATTTTCTTTTTTTCCCCTTCGTTCCTGCGCCTTCTGGCACTTCCTCATTTGTTAGCCCGGCGCGAGACTAATGCGCCGAAAGTTCGTCGGCATTGAAAGGCGCGCGTGCGCGTTTAGTTGTTGTTTTGTTTTGTTTTGTTGGTTTGGTTTAAAAAAATAGTCGAATAGCTCGTTATAGAAGTTAGCGTTCATGTTCACGGTGCTCATTAGGGTATAATGATTTCATATTCAATTTTATCATTCGTTATTCATGTCGCGGTATAATTGTTACGATTAGGTAAGAGTTCGATTTCATTATGAGATAAACAGTGCACAGCGATTGCAACTTGCCATTTCGATCTCGTTGATTAACGAGCCGCTTTGTATAATGTGCACGCTACAAGTTTGGCGCAGTTATGCTCCCAATCCTTGACCGAAGAGTAAATCTTAATTGATTGCTACACGCTTGTCGAATCAGTGGTAGTAGAGCGGGATTCGGTCGGACCGTATACGGCATGTTACTACTTGCTCAACGTAAACCCCTTTACACCTGTTTACGTTCGGTTTTTTCCTCGAAATCTTTTTAATCTTTTCGTTGTTAATCTTCTTTTTAGGCATTTAATTTCTCAATTTTTCGTCAGAGAAAATTTTGGTATGTTGGAAAAAAATGTTCGGACGAAAAAATCCTTAAAATCATTTTTCAAGATGTTTGGTAAAAAAAATTCACAATTTCGAGACTGCAATTTTTGTCGAAATACATTTTTTTTTCGTACAACCCGTTGAATCTGGGCAGCGTTCACAATAAAATTTGAAGAATAAGATTAATCCTTTAATTTGAGTTGATCAAGGGATTTTTTTTTAAATTTATGTAGTCCCATCGAGGCCTTTTGACTCTGTGATTGAAACCCAGGAAGATTTTGAACAAATCTAGATAAGTGCCCTTCTTAAATTTCCGCTATCGAATCATTTTCGCATCGAAACTCAAACGAAAAAAGCGATCGGTAACTTTCCGCTACCACCTATACATTGATTTTAAAATATCGACTGCCAACAAGTACATCAAGAATATAAAGTTGCCATCTGACGCATACCCCTATTTAAACATCTGCAAAAAAATATACTCGAAACCTAAGCTCGCGACAAAAACAAAAAAAAGAGACGAATATTGGAAACTGTCGTCGGCGGAGTCGCGCAAAAATAATCATCACGCGCGGCACGTGCTCGGCTGGGCGATTCTGCGAAGGATTTTTCAACATCGCACTACGCGTGCTGCCAATTATTTCATAAACCGTTAACGAACCCATCGGCCGTCGCGGCTCTCGTCGATGCGTGTCGCGAGCCACACTGTTTATATACCTATATTCTGCGCCTAAAGCTCATCGATAAATCTCCGATGCTCTCGGGGATCGGCCGCGCGTCGACTCGTAAAACGTCGCTACCCGGCGGGGATTTGGCTGCGCGTGCGTAGGTATGAGGAGACGTTAATAATCGGGGCGTATTGGAGTAAATGAGGTGGCGAACGAGAGATTGCATATGTGCGTGGTCAGGCCGCCACAGTCGTAAACAAACATCGGTTTCAGTACGATTTTTCGGTAATTTGAATGGGCTTGATTTATTATCGCTGCGGTGTGTAATTTTAGTTAGTTTGGCGACTATGCGGCGTACATGTAACGGTTAACGACATACCTTTTCTAAGTAATTCAATGTCAAATTTTGCTTTCCGGTTATCGAAGGCAGGTTATATAAGGAGAGACACGGTCATGGCATTAATATTACAAATTAGTTTTCTGTATTATATAAAGAAAAAGAATTATATTGAAATATAATTTTTGTTTATTCTTTATTAAGATTTAATTTTATATTACAGCATTTTAATCTATAGCAGCTACGTAATATATTTAATTATGTTATCACAAAAGGCTCAATATTAATCCACACCTGGATCGTCTCACCATGAACTGCTCATTAAAGCGCAATCATTTCAACTTATGCTAATATACGAGCAGGCACTTGAACTTAGCACATATTCTCCGCAATAATGAAGATAGAACAAAGAAACTATATACGAAGTCATTTCGTAAACCAGCTATGATTTATTAATCTCCCACTAGAACAGCGTATAACATCGCCCTAATCCGTGCAGTCCAAACACACGTCCGCACGCCGCAGGCGTCGACAATATTCGCGCGCGCTCCTTCTCTCTTTCTCTATCCACACCGAAAATAATAGGCCGCGGCCGGCAACGCAGGGTTTATTTCGAGTTTGCGCCAAAGCGAGAGAAATGCGGGAACCCCATTATTAGCAATGGCCTCGTTGCACGATTAACAAAGAGAGAAAGAGGTTTCTTTGGAGGTTACGAGGCCGATGCTCCCCTATATACCTAAACCATGCGGCAGTACCGAATATCCCCGTTTTGTATATTATATACGAGAAAAAAGGCGCAAGCAAGGTGTAAAAATAAGCAAGGCGAGTAGTGTTTTGACTTAACAGATCGCGCGCGCATCAGGGGATTATCTCTCGCTGCTGGCATGATGCTTCAGCAGCTCGCGGCTGCACCAAGTGCAAGATCGCTCATAACGCCTTACTGCAGCGCGCGTTATTTACTTGTTCTATACAGCACATCGCACCTGCACCGCGAGCGCCGCTCTCATTACTATTAATACCCGACGCTATAGGCAGCACGCAGTGTAGTGCGGCTCTTCGATAGCACCCAAAAGAAGAAAAAAGAATAACAACAAGCGCGCGCAGTGTCATCGCACTCGACCAGAAGGAACCGCCGCGGTGTTGTAGATGAAAAAATAAAGATATAGTCGCGAGCGCGTGCAAGCGCTAGCTCTAATTGCTCGCCTCTCGCACTCATTGACTCAGAGAGTGTGCGCGGATTCGGCCGCCTTGAAAACGCGTCGTCGGCTTCCACAAATAACTCGTGCGCGCGCGCGCGCGCATGGAAGTAGTCGTCGAATGCGAGAAAGAGAGGGATGCTGAGTTTCGGGGCGAGCGGCGAGAACCGCAGTCAGCAGCGCGCGTCAGTTAAACACTTGCTGTCAAGTCTGAACGAGGCGCGCGCACGAGCCGCGCGAGAGCTTTCCTCCTCGATTCTATGTATTATCTCCGTTAGGGTTTATAAAGGTTGTTGCTTTTTGAAAAAGAGGTGAGAGACAGAGAGAGAGTTTGGAGTACATCGAGTGCGAAGATTGTGAAAGGGTGTCATCACGCCTGCTGCTGCTGATATTGTCAAGTATGAGATAGCCCGAGGACCTCAGCAAGATGAATTGAAATTTTAAGATAATAACGTGTACCTTCGACATTAACATTATGTAAGTAGCGCGAAAAGCGCCTTCTCAGCATTCCTCGAGGAACCTAATCGCCACCCACGAAGCAAGCAAGTCTACCGACATCCGCACACCACATCAAAGAGTTCCAGAGAATATGTCGACGTATCGGAAGCGCACGCAGCCGAAGCCAACGACAGCCGCGGGTCTACGCGCCCAGGCCTCGGCTAGCGGCAACTCGATCTTCCGTAACCGTCCGCGGAGCATAGCCGGCCTCTTCGGCTCGAGCAGCCAGAACAGCTACTCGAATCTCCTGGGCAATGCCTCGAGCTACTCGACGCCTAGCTACCTGAACAAGAGCTCGCCAACGAATGGCGGCTACAAAAGTCCTTACTCCAACTCGGCGAACAATCTTAACGGGTACCATCATCAGTTGAACAATTACACGACCTACGGAGGCACGGCCTCGGGGTACGGGGCTCTGACCTTGCCCTCGAGCCACTCCGCCTCCAGCATTGGATCGCTGAACTTAGCCGGCGCGCCGTCCACGTCGAGTTATAATTACCTGAGCAACGGCTTGAGTAATGGCAGACCGACCACCGCCTCGTCGATTCATCGGGGCGGCAGTTTCAACAAGCCTAAGCCTAAGCTGGATAGCAGTGGGTTCGGATCGAGGAGCTCCAGCCTGCAGAGTCTTGCTGGGTCCGAGGGATACGTTGTAAGGAATACATGATGTTGGTGTTGTTGTTATCTGTGTAGCGCGGCTTTGTGTGTCGAGGGTCGGGGGTTTATTTCGTTTGATTCTGGGGGTATCGCATTTTTTTGGAGAAACGTTGGATTCGGAGGAGATTGAGGATCGGAATTAGAATTGCGCGCTTTTCGGTACGATTCCGGTCTGTTGTCGTTCGGATGAAAGGTATTATTTGTGACTTTAGGATGATTACGAATTTTTGTTAGCGAACGAGCAAATGAATATTTTGAACTAGGGCGAATGTAAATCGAACTTTGTTCAAAGAATATTTATTTTTGGTATATAAAAGGATAAATTTGATTTTCAACTTTGATGTACTCTGTAAAAAAATTAAAATATACGTTAAATAAATGAAATTAAAAAGAGGCCAACTATCGCAAACCAAAATAATAGATTTTTCTCCCTAAAACGAATAAAAAATGTAAATTATAACGGAAATAGAAACGTTAATGCCGTGTTATGATTTTTTTTAAATATTACGTAAAAAAAGGTACATTGTTAGAGGCGGTTTTCAAACATAATTTATTTAAATATAGTATTAATAATATATACTTTTACCGACCTATATAACGAAAATAGAATCCCGTGTGTGCATTCTAAAATAGTCCTTCATAATAGAATATACGTCAACGAATTGAAGACATTCGGACTTCTAACCATTAACGTTGTTCTAAAACCCATTAATTTCTCAAACGTACAGCTACTGTGATGTACGATACAGCAGTTTTGATTATTATCTGCAAATGAACAATTTTGTCAGTTAATTGTATTTGCGAGACAGACAATGGTTCTGGGTTATCGCGTTTCAGTTTAAAATAAGCTTTTACAGTTCCAAAATTTTGAAAATTCATGACGTACAGTATATTCCGGCCGTGAAGACGCAAGGTCTTATGCACTTTAACGCAAGAATTCTCAGTAGTGTTTTCCCTCGCTACGAAATGTTATACCATTCGTTTGTTTATCTAAGAGAAAAAAGCGCGCTTTAGCTTGCAAATTTATTTAAACATCAGGTTTCGAAAATAAGCGTAAATTCTACATTTTTCTCGCTTATTTGCTCAGATATTTTGGATTAAAGAAAAATGACTTTGAAATTTTTCATGTTGCTTTTGATTATCAAGCCCTGTCAAATAAGACTAATTTTAAAACATAAAAGCGAAATAATAAAGAGATCATTAGTATGATCTATGAGCATCTGGCTAGGCCAACTAAGATAAAACAAATGCATGAGGAGACCGATTTCTATTATAATTACTCGTGCTACGTCAAATACGTAATTAGCATTCATACCAATTGCCTGAAAAGTTTAAATATTATAGCTAAGATAGCTTGCTAAACCGGAGCAAAGTTTTATTGAACATACAAATTTACTTACTGCGACTGTGGCAATGCTAAATAAAATTTTCTAATGAGAGAGATTTAATGGAATTAGATTATCAAGTACCACAGGTATTATTGGTGCCTGAGAAAAGATTACCCCCACCAGCGGTTATACAAGCTAGAAAACGATATAAGAGCTTTTCCTACAACTTATTTTAAACGACACGAAATATTATTATGTTCTGAAATATGAACGTAATTTATGGTTGTCAATATTTGAATCGACTTACTTATGTAAGCCACGCTCTTTACGTTTTCCTGTACGTTTTGCGTAGTCTTTTAAAATGGCTTGTTCCTCAGGATCTTTTATGGTCAGTCAATTCATTGCTACTTTCCGAAATACATTTTTCAACTGTAAATCGCGGATACCTGAGCTATTATATTTTTATTTTATGCTTTTATAAATGATAATACACATATTTTGTATTCATATGTGCTTGTAACTACTATCTTCAAGAAAATTACACATTATAGATAAAGAATTGCAATAATAGTTTCACAACACAGATCAATATCTTTACCACACCAACTTAACCTAAAAAATTAACCTAAACCATTAACCTATATAATAGTATTTTAATATTGTGAATCAATAAGATTTCAGTCGCTTCATATACATTATTTCTTTTACGAAAAATTGTAATAAACTCTGTTAATTTATCAAGTTTTGCTCTACACACAAAAAATATTGGAATAAAAAATAATAATTCAAATATTGAAAGTACACTTTTATAATTTAAAGCAAAATAAACCTAATGTGGAAATGTTAACTAACAACTGGAAACTTTTACTTATGAAATAGTAATGATCATAAACTTCATTTATTTCTTTTTCGGTGATGTTATTTTTTGTCATTTTTTTTATATACGCTTAGGAAAAATTAACTCTTTCGTAGAAGATAGAATAAAGAATGGGTGCTGCGATAGTTCCGCCAATTCCTTATACATTACATTATTAATCCTATTTTAAATTTGTGCTTTCCATGAATACATTACTAGTATACGTCTCTGAACTATGTCATAAATATTAATGACACACCTTCATTATAAACTATTGCATTTTTCTACAACTTACTGCAGTTAGACTTTTCATTACTTCTAAAAAACTAAATATATCGTTCTTTTAAACAATTAAGTTGTCTTAGTCGGTTAGACGTTCGTCTACTAAATTAAACACCGTTAAAGTGTTTCAATCTCGACAGTCCAATTTTTCGAAGTATATTTTCTGGATGTATTATAGGGATTATAATGTCTATCCAATTCTCTCGGTGTTGTTATTATTCGTGAACATCTTTAAAGAGTAGGAATGGCCATACTAAATACAAATAAACCAAAATTACAGTGCCAACAAAATTTTGCCAACGAATTTATAAAAACAAGAATAAATTTGAATTTACATGTGTTTTGAAAGAATAATCGTTCGAAAATCTGAAATAAATTTACTATCTCTCAACGTCCAAGCTACATCGCTATATATGAAGTTAATTAAGGTACAAACAAAGAATTTACTTCAAGAAATGACGAACTTGGCACAGAAGTTTAGTGATGATTGCCATTTAATTTTAGCACTAAATTTTTCACAACCTGTAAACTGTTCACACCTGCACAATAAAAAAAAATTTTAATGATCGCATAAAAATTATCATTGGGCTTAAGAATCCGAATAAATATGTGCATTATTATTGTTTATTGTCCCAACTTAAAAACTCTTTGTTAGGCTAATAGTCTGTTTCAGGAAACGTTAATTAAGAGAGCAATTTGTTTACACGAGAAAGATATGTTTCTTGGTATAATAGATAATATTCGTATTATGTTCTCTTTAATGTTCTTTGTTCATATTTAAAATTTGATTTTTCTTGATCTCTCTTGAGTCTTATTTTATACACATAATTTCTGTTATACCGATTAAGGTTGTGTTTTAGTCAGATCTATTCATCCTTCTTATAAAAAGAACTATCGAACAATCGATCACTGACACGTGTTTCACGAGCAATTTACAGATTATAACCGTCAATGCCCGATGTCCCCTCGCGCATTGCAACAAAGTTCACCAAGTGAATGCCAAAATGAGAGGAAGCTGAGCGCAAAGTTTCAGGTTTCGATAATCGTTGCATCTTGATGACGCCTGACGGCATTCTTGAGATGCTTTCTAGAGAGCTAAAATTTTACTTTAGACGGTTCCCGGCCGAGTCATTGTTCTAATTATAAATAACAATTGGAATCCATTTAGCCGGTAATAAAGACTACAATTTCGTCTACTGACTTTCATATTTAAACATCGTGTAAATTAAAATCAAATAAAATTTTTTAACAAATAAAAATAGGATGATGTTGTGCTTAAGTTAATCATCATTTTCACAATCATACAATTAGGTATATCCATAATTAATGATTCTTGATTCTAAAAAGATCCAATTATTTGTTTATGTTCTTTTTAGTTACAAACTTTAATAGGATTCATTGTATTATTTTATGGGATGATAAAATTTAACGATACACGTTGCAGCGAAAGTGTGGAAACTTTTTATGCTATACAGTTTTACGGCTGTCTAAATTTAGATGTAGCGACCCGCCACGAGGAATTAGGATACTACAGTATTAACTTCGAATGATCTAAAGGGAAATACAAATTAAATTGTGGCAATATTATTATTTTTAACACTGTAAGTGTGCACGTATATTAAGAAATCAATAGATATAACTTTACAGCTATATGATAAAGATTCATTGTGAATAATTTATTTAAAGCAAACAACCTACCCCTGCAAGAAAATTTCACCATCAATTCTCCGGTTTCAGGACAGATTTTTATGTTCTGGATAAACTTCTAGCCGTTCTAGCGTATTTTCGTATCGAGCCGAGCTGGTCAATTTTCTTGCAGAGAATATTGTTTTACGTTTTAAATTATACTCTCCTTTGAGATTTTTCTTCTCATTACCTCTTACAATAAGACACCAGAAATTATCAATCACACCATACTAACACAATCATTTCTCTTCCATTGCAGAGCGGACACGAGCGCTCAGGTCGCTCGAGCAGGCTGGGCTCAGTCTCCTCGCTGAGCTCCGAGACTGGCATATCAGCGGCGGCGCGCACGAAAGCTGCCGCCGCAGCAGCAGCTGCCCCGTCCAACAATGGCACGGAGAACGGCGAGCTCGATTACAAAAAGCTATACGAGGAGTCGCAGGTGGAGAACGAGCGACTGCGCGAGAAGCTGCGCAAGTCGGACGAGCAGGTGCGTGAGGTGCAGGGCCTGCTCGACAAGGCCCAAACAGCCCAGAACAAGAACTCGATGTCCGAGACGGAGAAGCGCGAGCGTCGCGCGATGGAGAGGAAGCTCTCTGAGATGGAGGAAGAGCTCAAGGTGAGACGATCCGGCTGATTTTATTTGTTTTTCCGGAAGTGGTGTTGTGGGTTGTTCGGGAAAGGGTCAGGTCAGAGTTCTAATTTGGTTATTTATTTATTTATTTTTATTATATTGAGGTTTAATGCAAAGCTCTGATTTTCTATTGAAATTTGCTTTAATTTTAATCTCCTAATATATATAAAGGTTGATTGAAAGCTCTTTACATAGTTAAAGATTGAAGCGAGTTCAATTTTATATTTAGATAAAGTGTCGACCTAAATGTATCATTGTTTGTGAATATGTGTCGATGTAAAATTATCGGTTTCCTGTTTCCTCGAATTTTAATAATTAAAGAAGTAAGATCGCCTGCGCGTGAGTGCGTGTGATGTATGTATGAACATTTATTTAGATAATGTTGAATATTTACATTTACACGGGCAAAAGAATTATTTTCAGTATACGATGTCATGTAGTAAATTAAAAGTTAATGAAATTCACCATATGAATCTCTCGTTATCTCTATAAGATAACTAATATTTATCTATTAAACCAATTGTCTTTGTATTACCATACATTTCACCTATCTAACATGAAATTATAATAATGTTATTCAAGGTAAGCTCAAAGTACTTGATCTTTCAAATAATAGCAAATGCGTATACTAATTCAGTATTTAACGAAAATAAAATAACCTAAGAAATATAATTTTCATGGTTACTAATCAATCACTCTATAATTCATACATATAAATAATCAAAATACAAATTAATTTATTAGGGAAAAGGGATATGGTTAACGTATAGTCTTTCTGAAAAATCAAGTTCTTTTTGTTTACGTGAAAAAGCTGCACGTGAAATATGAAGATTTTATTTTTGAATTTTCTTTTTTTAAATGACGGTTGCGCGTGAGTGATGCAGCAGAGATTTGCTAGCTCTCTTGAAGTAATGAGAAAAAATCTTTTCTTCTTGATATTATATTTTTACCGGATATTTTTTTCTTAATTGACAATAAAAGGTATGAATTCTTATGTCGCACAAGAAAGTAATAGTTCAGATATTGCGTCGCGCCAAATTTTTCTCATTACATACCTCTCCACTCATCGAGAAGAAGATATTGAGAAGGAGAGAGGGGGGACATTGGAAAGGCTTCAATGCATCGCTTTTATTTTCTTTCTTTGCCGATACTTGTAATTATCTTTTTTTGTTCTTTCGATTGGCCGTTATTCTATTTACTTTTTGCCTCCTCAACAGTGGCTTGGAGTTCTCTCTTTTTTTTTGTTTTTTTGAGCGTATATTCGTGTGATTTTACTTTTTGCTCTGTTTCTGTATACTTTTTGATGTTACTCACGGTTACAACACGACTGACTTTTTTTGGAGCCGTGTACGTTCGACCTGGCCCGAGTCCAGGCCATAGGTCGTCGTTTTTCCCGCGCGTGCGTTATGTATAACACCCTTTTACTTTTTGCGTCGTTTACCTTTTTCTTTTTTCAACGCGTGCGCGCATCGTTTGATGAGTGTTCCTTTGTCGCCGTTTGAGAAGAACAGTAGAGCATTGTGGCGACGTGTTGTAGCATTAGACATGTTTTTAGCTGCGAAGCGACTGGTTCTTTGATTTCTCGACGAATCCAAATTAAGTTTATAAAAAAAAGCTTCACTTTTTTATTCGCATGTTAATGTAACTGTAAAATTTAAAATATATATTATATGTTAGAAATTTGTTTTGAGTATTATTTATGCTCGAACTTTCGTCATTCAAGATATAATTTTGAATCGCAGACAAATTTTATGAGAAAATATTAACAAACAAGAATTGTTTATTTTCTATTAAATATTTCATAAAGCTATACTCTAATTGAAGCGAGAAATCCAAGAAATGCCAATTTGAATTTCTAAAAGCCGAAGTTTCCCTCCCCCCTTGCACTCGAACGAAGGGAACTTCCCCTCTCCCCACCCCCTCATAAAACTTACGTAATTGTCACTATTAAAGACTTGTATTTTTTGGTTTACTACGAGAAACTTTGGGACTGTTGACACACCTGTTGGGCTAACCCGTTTAACCTGTTTACAGCAATTGCAAAAGCTCAAAGCCGAAAATGAGAGATTGAAAGCCGAAAATCGGGCACTTACCCGCGTGGTGTCCAAACTCACCAATACTGCTAAATAGGTAAAGGACAAATAAAAGAAATAACACACCAGCGACAAAGCATAATATGTCTCTCTTGCGTTTAACAACAATCTGTACAGTGTACGCCACGTACAATCATTAATTTTTTTTACCATTGTTTCTCTATCTCTCTTTTTAATTTGATTTTTCTCTTTTGTTTTTCTTTTCTTTCTTAATATTATATTTACGTTGATTTTTTTCTCACTTTATACTAGTTTTTTCTTTCTCTTTGTTTAACGTCTTCTCTGCGTCTGCAATGAATTAAAAACCAATCTGTTTTTTGGTTCTCTTATATAAGATGACGTTGTTTTTTTTTGCTATACTCACTGTCTCACACCACTAAGCTTCTTATTTTTGCAGACTTAATTGTTCGATTTCGACTTTTAGTTACTCTCACTCATCGTTTGTTTAATTGCCGCATAATTGGCACCCCAATCATTATCGGATTACCGAAACAGTGTATTTATCATCTATTGATTTTCTGCATATTCAATGTGGACAGATGTTTAACGCAATATAGAATAGATTTACGTAAATGTTTACCAATTTTGAGTAACGTAGGATGCGATAGACAACGATTCATTACCACATTGAATATACTTTTGACTTCACGTTTTCGTTAATAAATGTTAGAACTCATCATCCATTAACAGTGACAGTTTTTTCAGCGTGTGTTAATAGATGCATGAAACGTTGTTAGACACTTCTGCACACTTAATAGATCGTAAGTCGCGATGACTAGGTTGTTCGCGATTAAAGAGCATGAAAGAGCATAAGTAATTATTTATTTTACCGAATCTAGATTTTAGAAAATCGAAAACTTTCGATAAATCATACTTAGTCATTACAGCAGATAATAAACGCTGTGCTCCTTTTTGGTTTAAACAATTGCTATACTACACTTTGTTGCCAAATTTGAAGCTCTCAACTATAAAAAAGCTACTTTATATACCAAAAAGAGGCACACATCTATCAGTGACGACATAAACATTTGACCACATTATGTCTGCAGTACAAGGAATTCGATCGCGATCCAGATACACACATACACACATACATAACCCTCGTTTTTTTCGCGTATTCTGGCTCAAACTCTCGACCAAAAGAAGTCATGTGCACGAGAGATTGAGCCATTTACAGTCTGGCCTTCTAGAGCGCGCAGCAACGCAGCAGCAGCAGTATTAACCAGAGCCTGCAGCGAGAGCCGTGTTTACGTGTTGGTTTCTTTTTTTGTCTGTCTGTCTGTCTGTCTGTCCGCTCCCTTCGCATAAACTGTAATATACTCACACTCTCACAGTCACCCGGCAATCCTAAAACAGCATGAATTGTGAAAGACCTGCAGCAGAGCAGTAGTCGCAGCGTTTGTTTATATGCGCATATATACATATATACGTATACCGTTTGTGATAAGCATTGAAATTTGAAGGAAAAAAACGAAGGTCCCTCCTTCCATCATCCGATGGCGAGGAAGGCCTTCCGAACATATATAGTTAATTGAACAAAGTACATTGTCATTGTCATCGAGATGGTCTTTGTTTTATTTTTAACAACGTACAACATAACACGGAACACAAAGTCCTTAAATGTAAAAGTGTACATTGAGAAAATATGATTCCTTTATCGTTAAACAGAACTGACTCGTTGCTGTTTTTTGTTGAAAATTTGTCAAGTCATAATTTTGAAGTCTAACATACATGAAGGAAATCTTTTTGTCGGTGTATGCATCCTTCTTATACTATACGTAATCCTATCCCATTCTCCTTTCATATCAGTTACCTTAAAATTAGCCTTGAACAGTCAATTACACAATACAATTACACGTGTACAATGTATCTGCATTATATTAGATGATTCTTCTTGTTTATTTATTGTTTAAATTCTTAGGAATTTAAAATTTATTTTTTATTTATGTATGTTTCGTAATCTTTGAAACCATAATAATTATAGTAAAGATTTGGCGTAAAGTAACTATATGTGTGTCAATTCTGTAATAACTTTCCATTTATTTTACGTAAGAATATTTGTAATGATGGATAAAGACACAAAAGCAAACTATTGATGCACATTATAAAAACTGCAATATGCCCAACACAAATTTAATTTACCAAAATAGAATTTTTATTAATTTATAATTTGATTTAGACATATATGAAGCAACTTGTTTTGAGTTTCAAATTATGTAATTTATATAAGTTTACGAATATACCACCAGCAATAATATAATTTTTTTCAAATGAGTGTGTGCACTCGATTTGTCACGTCACTTCCCAATCCCCCTCCCCCCAGCCCCCCCCCCCCCCCCCCCCCCCAAACGTGTTATTGTCTTCACTGTGTACATACGTTACATTTATTCTACTTATATGGTTTATCTCCAGTATTAGTTTTTCTTTTAATACCGAGTGGACAAATGAAAAGAAAAATGAAAATAATCAATAACCACGCACGGCAATTTCGAATTTTAATAAAAACAATTGTTCTGCTCTCCCTCTTTTACAGATGATGGAAACACTCAAGTGCGAAAACCAGAGGCTAAAGGACGAAAACGGTGCCTTGATCCGAGTCATCAGCAAGCTGTCGAAGTAGATCGCTTCGGAAGCGCGCCGGAAAGGCACGGGTTTTACGAAGAACAAGAAGTAACACACAACAAAAACTTTCACATACGTAATGACGCGCAGACACAAATATATATACACAGACACACACATAAATATATACTTATGTACGACTGCCGGCACCGTTTCTCTCGACTGCTTTTAATCCGAGTTGTGCGCGATTAGCGAGCGAAAAGACGATGGCGGAGGAGGATAAGGACAAGGAGAGGAGTAATATCTTTCTTTTAATCATTAGCTGTCGTCTCGGATACACCACCAGTCGATCATTTCGTGTTTAGTAATTTAATTTATTTCTGTGTACCGGGGTGGAAGAGATAGAGAGAGAGAGGAACGACGACGGACGAGGGATTCGCTCTCGCGGCTGTGCGAAGACGAAAATGAAGGAATGGAAAGAAGGAACGGAGAGAAAGAGTGAGAAGCGATGCGCCGAACCGCTTTGTGTATTCGATTGTCAATTCTACAGCCTTATGCGAGATAAGCGCCTACGGTGATGCTGTGATGTATATGACGAGGGGACTTAATTGTGCTGCTGACGTCGCGACAATGATCGATTTATACATAAGATCAATGCTGTATCATCCATTGTACCGGTGTAGTCTCCACTCTATTTTTTCTCGCATAATATTCGCACTGACGATGTTATTGCAGAGTCGAATGTTTGTGAATGAGTATATGGAGGTGCCCGCGTGCTCCATGGATTCGTGTAAATAACAAAGGAGTTGATCGATCGAACGACGTCGTTGACGATTCGCGCGTCCCCTTGGGTGCGCATGCATTCGTGACTTTCCGAATTTTCATTGGGCGATATTATATAACACGTGTTCTCGACGATGATCTGGATTCTCCAGCGAGTCTTTCGCGACTGCTGCACGGAAGTCTTTCATTTTTATTAAAAGCCCTAGAGCTTTAATATTACGATAACGCGCATTGTATTCGTTTCGATATAACACGATTCTATTTACATTTGTTGAACTAATTATACAAATTATATATATATACACACACATCGATATTTTGAGATCGTTAACAATTGGAAACATTTTAATGATTTGTTTTTAACTCGATATAAGTATTAAGCGATTTAAGCGTAATGATCTTTTACATAAATTTTATGAGATGCCACGCGTTTGTTGATTACGTGCGAAGGGTGGAAATATGTGAATATGTATAAACAGTATTGTTGTAATATTCATGAAAGTATTACGTTCGATTCGAAACGAGATTATTGTTGGAAATCGCGTGCATGCGCATTCAAGATCTATACGTAATTTTGTCATGTATAAAACGGTAACAGATGAAAATCGACAATACTACAAATTTAAGTCTAATATGAGTTGCTCATCAATATAGCTGCGAGGCGTATACGTTACTTTCTCGAGCGAAGGTTCGGCGAGATCTTTTCTTTTTTACGGTTTACAAGTGAAATGAGAGGGAGATAATACTGATGATTTTTTTTATCGACTGCACTCGTATGAAAGCACGCGATGCGTTTTCGTCGTTCGCTTTTTGTCTTGTACAGCACACAACCCATATTATGAAAATGTGTAACGAGAAGGAATCTTGCGTAAGAGAATTTAATAATATGAATAATAATTATAATAATAATATTAATGATAATGAAAATCCGCTTAGACCGCGGTAAACTTTTGCAATACCGTATTTCGCGCGTTATATAATGTCGAGTCTCACTCGGTGCGAAGCTCCAAAAATTATCTTATAAAAAAGCTCGCCTCAATTATTATCGGAATGTGACATCGAGTTCAAAACTGTCGTGTTTTGCATTCTTATAAAGTAAATAGAAAAAAATAAAGAAAAAGACATGAATAGAGGAAGAAGAAGATTACAAAAAAAGTCCCCTGCGTGGGGCGTCGAAACGATCGAGCGAATTGTACATTATTTCTGTAACGATTAAGTAATGAAGAAAATGATGAAAAAAAAATGATATCTTCGTGAGTCAACTTGATGCGTGTTAACGTAAAATCGCAAAGTGTGGCCTTTCTTGAAAAAGACTGTTGTTTGCTATCAAATGTTGTCTTTTTAATCGCGTGTGCTCTTGTGCGCTTCATTGATATTGAAAATTTGAAGAATAGATCTGCATTCCATGATAATGAAATTCTATTGAATACGATTTGAAATTTTATAATGAAATTTTAATCTGAAATTTCTTAAAGTTTATGAGCATGATTGGTAATTTAGAAAATCATTAAATTAAAAATTTTTACGAAAAAATTTTTTATGAACTCGAAAATTTATAATTTGATCATTTTTAAATAGTTCACGACTACTAGCCTAAACAACGATAATAATTAAAAAAAAAAACACAACCGTTTCTTCGAACTAGGAATTACGAACCCCACACCTTTTCTACGAACAAAAGCTGCGCTACAACTTTGCCTAAATACATACACAACTTCTTTGTAAAGGCGTTTTATACTGAACATTATTGTATCATTGGTCTAAACTATGTTTTCTAATGCGGTTTTTCATACACAAATGGTCGGATTTTTTTTAACACTGTGAAATGTGTACTTTGAGAACTTTGATAACCACTTTTGCGCAGAAATCTTTCATCCGATTTTCTCATCTGGCCTCGTACGCAAATGCGAAGATATCGTACGATTGACTACTGATCCACAGTTGACGTGTTTTCTTTTTTCTTTTTTTAATGATATGGTTGTACACAATTGTATAAAAAACTTATATGAGCCTAGTTGTTTCATAAAAAAGAAAGTTTGTTAAAAGAATAACATGAATTACGCGTAACCATTTCTTAGGTAGGCACTTTTATTGCATTGTATAATAGTGATATCTATGTGCTTATTGTATTATATAGTTTAAAAAGAGCGATTGGACGGATTATATACGGAAAGACAATTGTTGTGGGTTTCGCAGGTCGATCTTAATCGAGCGCTCGCAATTTATATATCTGTTTAACTGCGACCGCGATATTGTTTCGATTTTTAATCTGTATTGGGAATGATCGAAGAAAAAAAAAAAAAATATAAAAAAAAAAAAAAAAAAAAAAAAAAAAAAAAAAAAAAAAAAAAAAAAAAAAAAAAAAAAAAAAAAAAAAAAAAAAAAAAAACGAGTTTTCGGTTTTCTTTATGACATTTACGTCGCTTAAGCCAAATATGAGGCATTTATTACGAGTACGATTGCAACGTCTAGTGCAAAGATGAACGAGAGAACCGGCTTTTTAGATTACGATTGAGATCGACGTCTGCTAAAGTCTCGCTGAAGTCATTGGGTTATATGAAATGAAGAAGAATACATATTAATTCAAGCGTGTAACTTTTTAACACGCATAAACATTGGACGAAATATCATAAAAGTATCAAGTTGATATGTTCTATCTCTTCGATTATGATAATAAAAATCACACACCATACACATATATACATGTACTATAATTGCGAGTAATAGCATTATAGCTACACAGGGGGACTGAGGACTCTAGTCTCCGATTCATTGTACGACAAATATTTATTTCCTACTTCATTTTGTACTTGTAACTATGAACGAAAATGCAATTAAATTTTTTGAACATGTGTTTTATATTTTTAATGCTTTTATCATTGACCATCTATTATTTATGAAATATTAAATCTTTTTGCAAGCGACCAGTATTCGGTACATGTGTTGATAATCTTGAATTGTTTGGATACATACATTTTTATATTAGATATTTATCAATTATTTTATTATATTAAAAAATTTAAATGTTTATTGGTTTTTAGTCATTTTAAATAAAGTAATGAACTTAATCACTACAAAAAGCGTATTTTGAAGTTATTAAAACGTTATGTAAAATTAAAAAAAAAAACGAGTAAAATATTAAAAACGTTTTATTAACAACTTCTATTTACAATACTTATGTACATTATTTACTTAACATTTCTTTTAATATTTGATCAACGCGTGCCATGTTAGCTCTATTATTTGTAGATTTACAAATTTCGTTCGTAAAACGTCTATATATTTTCGTTTTGCCATTTTTATATTTCTTGACTAAATCTGGGTTTTGATCAAGAAGATCTTTACACATTTTTTGTAACTCTTTTTCGTCAGTTATTTGTTGCCAATTGTTTTTTTCTAAAATCTGTAATTCATTGAAGATCATATAATAGCAGCTCGCCCACCTATTAAAGTTATCAGTAAAACAAAAATGAAATAATGATTGTATTACCTGTTTGGGTGAGTATTGTGGATTATCCAACATTTCTTTCATAACGTCGGGCATTACAAGTAAATTCATTGAACCAGATTCTAAAAGATCTACCATCTCACCGATTTGATCTCGTATTGTTATACTAAAAATGAATTATTGATATATTTAAATTTATAGCACTGAGAATTCGGAATATATGTAATACTCACCAGTAATCTAAGTTTAATTTATTATCATACATGAAGGAAAGCACTTGATAACTTAAAATTTTCGCAATACGTGCTGGTGGTCTTTTACTGTCAGCTTTTGCAATATAAGTAAATGCTTCTAACAAATATGGTACATTCTAAAAAAATAATAAATTAAACTATTTATAAACTTTCGTGAAAGTAATACGTATCTGTTATTATTATAAGTAAGATGTAAACATATACTTACAACCAGTACAATTATTAATGTTTTAGGTAACCCATATTTCGTTGCTAGTTTATCTCTAGTTTCTTGAGGCATTTCTGGCATTTGAGTTTTCAAAAATGTAGCATCTACTAAATTGTATATATTTTCAGAATTTTCATCGATGTGAATATGCAATGGAGGTAGGTTTGGTTCTGGCATAAAACGGTAGTCCTAAGAATTAAAATTGAAGGAATGAAATTTAATTTCTTCAATTTAGTAATGGCTAAAACATTCTATTTATTTTATCTGCATTGTAAATTATCAACTTTTTTTAAATCGTTTATAGAAAAATTTATATAACATCTCATAATTGATTATAATTATGTTAATTATAAATTTAAAAAATGTATGTATTTGAATTATGTGCATAATATTAAAATTTGTTACCAATTTATCTTCTTTGTCCCTCATAGGAATTGTTTTACTAGAAATGCTATCCCATGATCTTGTTTCATTGATTATTTCACCTCCATTTTCTCGAATTTTAATCTGCCTTTTGATTTCATAATTTATTGCAGAAGCAACTCCTCGTACACTGCCTATATTTTTTATTTCTGTTCTCACACCTAAGGGTTCTTTGGGTCTGTTAATTGACACATTAGCATCAACTCTTAATACTCCCTCTACACAAAAATGGAATAAATGTATATCAAACAAGGGAGCGTATTTTCATAAATGTCTGCATGAAATATACTTACCTTCCATTTTACAGGAACATGTATTCAATCGTTCCAAAATAAGTGTAAGTTCTTTAACAAGTGCTGCTGCTTCTTCACCATCATTTAAATCTGGTTCAAAAACAAATTCCATCAATGGAATACCAGCTCTATTTAAATCTATAAAACTCCTATATTGAAAATAAATACATATTTAATATGTAATCAAAATTTTTATTCTATAAAGATGTTTTGGTAACACTATTCTAAATGTATACAAAAATTTACTTTCTTGATACTTCATCATGTATAGTTTTTCCACTGTCTTGCTCTAACTGTATTTGTTTTAACTTAGATGATTTAGGGTAAGATTCTTTATGAACTCCAGGAGTAAATACATGAAAATTTATCTCCCCATCAACAGCCAGAGGTTGTCGCTGTTGTGTAATTTGGTATCCAGCCTAATTTAAAAATATAATTTTTTACTTGTGATATACATTTAAAAAAAATAATTTGTAATACTTGGTAAATATTTCTCACAGGTAAATCAGCATAAAAATAATGTTTTCTGTCGAATAATGATACATCGTTAATTTTGCAAGATAAGGCAATTGCTGTTAAAACACCAGCTTCTACACATCTTTTATTTAAAACCTGTAACAAATAAAATAATTAGCATCTTCTGAAAATGCGTGATTTTTTTTAATTAATAAAATAAGTGAATTATTTTATTTACAGGTAATGTTCCTGGTGTTGCACAATCAAAGAACGATACACAAGAGTTGATTGAATTTCCAAATTCTGTACTTGCTCCAGAAAACAGTTTGGATTTAGATAATATTTGAGCATGAATTTCTAATCCAACAACAGAATTCCAATTTTCTCTATAAAAATATAAAAGCAAATATTAATTTATTAAAATTCATAGATATGGTTATCGCATTCAAACTATAGATCAATATTTTTCATGTATTATATGCAATTCAATTTCATAAACGATTAGACAAGACTGCAAAATATAATTGCAAATCTGTGTTTTGAGATTTGAAAATTAATAATGTATTTAGTACTTCTTGCATGTTGTAAAAATATTGTTTGTAGCTTGTGTGTTTGTTAAGAAGATAAGATTCTAAAGTAAAGTTGCAATTGGCTAACTTTAACGCTGAAGAATTTAAAAAATAGCGCTAATCGATGAATTTCACAATATTATTTACAGTACAACATAAACATAATTCTCAGGTCTTTGTTGAAGACCGTAAATAAATCGTAACCTAGCCCCCAACATTAGCGTGCCGGGCAATAAATAACGAACGCAGCTTACTTCGATTTGGGTTTCTCTTTTGCCTTTCCGGAGAAAAACCGCCTTAGCAGCCTCGGGCCGCTGTCATTAGTGTGAAACCGTGCAATAGCCAGTGATTTCATCTCTTTTTTGTGCCGAGCACTGTACTATAGGTAAGTACAATGGAGAGAGAAAAAAAACTCTCAGACCCTCGATTGCCGGCTCACTTTCCCATTATCATTCGCCGCGGCCGCGGTGGCACTGCGTGCTCTGCCGACTGCCTCGGTTCTGCGGCTGCGTTCTCTTCTTCCGCGTTCGTGTGCGCCACCATCCGCCGCCGCTGCTGCTGCGCTAATGTGCATGTTATTGAAAACATAACCTCCGGATGCGGAAAAGAGGCGAGTGTTCGTGCCACGCAAACCGTGGCCTTCAGTAAGTGAATGAGTAGAGAGAGAGGCGCAAGATACTTTGCCGCTTTTGCGGACGATCCCAGGGGCGAGGAGGACTCACGATCGCAGGAGGCCGCCGAAAAGGAGAGCCGACAGGTATTACACGATCGTTGCGCCCGTTCACAGAAGATACTTTGTTCGCTCCTTTTGGTGTTGTTCGCTAAGAGTGCGCGGTCGAGTGTAATTGACTAGAGTGCATAGAAGGAGTTGCAAGGGAGCTTTGTAGGAGAAAGAGGATGGTTTAGGAAAGTGAATTCCGTTTGGCAATTAGTTACAACGACAGTGAAGTACTTAGTGTCATTGTGGGTTGTAGCATGAGTGCTCCTTTTTGCCATTTGAAGTTTTCATATTTTTTTTATTTTGGAATGGTTTCCCATGGATAACCTTTAAGGTATAGGGTAAAGTGTAAGTCTTGTGAAGCAGTGAATAATATTTTAAAAACCGTCGTTTACTTCTAGAAAATTAAAGTTTTAAGCTTTGAACATTTGTTTATGTAAATTCCAAGTGGTATTAGCTAAAATCATCTCATTTAATGTATATACTTGGCAGCAATTGTTCTTTAATGTGTGTCTGTATGTGTGTGGGGGGAGGGGTCTTATAATGAGGTTAATTAAAAAATTATTTCAAATTATAGAATTAGGATATAGAATAGATACTTTTTAATCTGTAATATGTAGGGGTTCTTCTTTAATATACAGAAAAAGTTTCAACCATTTTATCATTAACTTTTATTGTTTTTAAGGCTTTGCAAATAAAGTTTAAGAAAGTGATAAGAAAATTGTTTTTCAGTTTGTGTCATTTTTTATTTTCTATTATTCAAATAATCATAAAATATATCTTTACCTATTTATTTTCTCATTTATTTTCAATTTTTTTATCAGTTTTTGAGTTTGAATAATATATTTTTTTTCAAAATGTTGTTACTAATTATATTTTTAATATAATGTTGATCATATTTTTTTTTTAAATATACTTTCAATTGTATTTTTCTATATCAAAGTCACTGCATATTGGTATAGTTGTCTTAGACATTTTTTTTTCTTGGATGTTTCAGAAGGTTACCTGTTGAATGCAGAATTTATAATCAAGAATAGATCTTATCAGGCACATTCTTATTGGCTGCAGTCATCATGTCAAGCTCCATTACTCGCTGCATCTGTGGTCCAATGGCTCTTAGAGTGCAGGCGATGAAGATGGCAGTACCAATGTGTATGTTACTTTAAGCTGCAAATAAATGACAACTAGTGTGTGTTCAATGTGTGAAAATGACTCACTTGTGATTAGCACTAGCTTACACAATGTTTAAGGATTTATTATATTAGAGGTATAATATAATTGCAATCATGGCAAACTTGATGCAAAGTACAGCTTTTTTAAGAGCTGGCTCTGCCTTTGGTTACGGATTGTCATCATTGTTGATCACTGTGGTAAATAAGACAGTGTTGACATCTTTTGATTTTCCTTCGTTTTCAGTTTTGGGTATTGGACAAATGTTGGCATCAATTGTAGTTCTTTTCATTGCTAGATCACTAGGTTATATTGATTTTCCTGGGTTGGAAAGATCAACATTCAAAAAGATCTGGCCATTGCCATTAATTTATCTATGTAATATGATTTTTGGTCTTGGTGGTACAAAACAACTGAGTCTTCCAATGTTTACAGTGCTACGTAGATTTAGTATATTAATGACTATGATTGCAGAATATTATATATTAGGTGTAAAAGCAAGGACATCTGTGCAGTTAAGTGTTTATACAATGATTTTGGGAGCATTGATAGCAGCCTCAAATGATTTAGCCTTTAATTTGGAAGGCTATGTTTTTATTTTATTGAACAATTTCTTCACTGCTGCAAATGGAGTGTATATGAAGAAAAAGTTAGACTCAAAAGAATTAGGAAAATATGGACTAATGTTTTATAATTCACTGTTTATGATATTACCAACTATTATTTTAGCTTGGTGGACAGGTGATATAGAAAAGGCCACAAAGTTTCCTGATTGGACTGATGCAATGTTCCTAATACAATTTGTGATGTCTTGCTTTTTAGGTTTTGTTTTATCTTATACTGTAATACTTTGTACATATTATAATTCTGCTTTAACAACTACAATTATAGGATGTCTTAAAAATATATCTGTTACATATTTAGGAATGATGATAGGAGGAGATTATGTATTCTCTTGGTTAAACTTTATAGGTCTTAATTTAAGTGTATTAGGTAGCTTAATTTATACTTGGGTTACTTTCCGCAGGAAAGAGCCTGCAGAACCAAAGTATTCTCCTCTTACAGAGGAACAGAACAGTAAAATGCAACACATATGACCTTTAAGTAGTATTTTTGTTTGAACAAATTCATACAAACATTAATTATTTAAAATTAATTAGGAAAATTTTTAATAAATATGATTTTGTCAGATACAGTGCCTACTTTGCAATAACAAATATTGATGTGGGTTATAAAATTTTATTAAAATTTAGCTTTAATATTATAATTTATAGACTTATTGATTTGCAATCAAGTGCATATGAGTTAAATGCGCTGAGATGTAATCATTTATTAATCACTGTAAAGTGTCTCCTTGTAAAAAAAAAAAAAAAAAAAAAAAAAAAAAAAAAAAAAAAAAAAAAAAAAAAAAAAAAAAAAAAAAAAAAAAAAAAAAAAAAAAAAAAAAAATGAAAAAAACGAAAAAAAACGAAATTTGTAACTTATTAATGACAGTCACGTCAACTCATCGTAGTCATTTGAATGAAAGTGAGATTCTCATTTTCACTTGTTTTTTGTGTGATCTCCAGTGGACGATTGAAAGAGACATATTCATAATAGTCATGCGAGCGATGGTCCAATTGTCACTAGCCATTCGCCGTTCTTCGCTTTCTTTACGCATAAGTATTCTTGTATTTTAATTTGTAAGCGTCGACGATGTCACCTGTCAAATTCAATTGACAGCGCTGGCAAATCTCGTCGTGATCGTTCGTACCAAAGTTGAGTTACTGTTACCAGGACAACGTTGCGTGCCATAGTACACAGTGGCTTATTTAACTTGTAAAAATATTACGCCAAATGAAATCAGTAATTTTTAAGTTTTAAATCATTGTAAAATTGTAACATAAACGTTTTTGTTATGTTCCTAATGTTTTATGTGTACAAAGAAACAAATGAGGAAATAAATTCTTTGATAAAAACATTATCTAAATGCATTGATCTTCATCATTTTATTCTGATTGTAATTGTCTCATTCAATTTTATATACAATTTCTTAAATACCATGTTTGAGACCCTACTTTTACTGTGATAAATAATAATTTAATTACACAGATATTTTCGATATAAATTAATTTGATTTTAAAATTTTCTTGTTGCATGAAAATTATATTGATCACTATTTAAATGGTTACTTCTCAAAATTTTTATCTTACAGGTGTGTTTGTTTGATTGGGTTCAAAATAAAAATATTGCAAAATAAAAAAATTTTTCACGGAAATTAAAAACTTTTTTAATCAAATTTATTATTCAACATATTAAATTAATTAATTCGTACATATTATATAAAAAGTTTTTACAATTACCAATTATTACATAATTTGTATTTAGCAATACTTGAAATTACTACGAAAAGTTATTACCTGTAATATAAAAGTTAAATAGCAGTTATATAAACTATAAATATCGTAGAAAATAAAAATTTATTGAAAAGCAATTCAATACTTCCATAATTATAAAACATTATATAATTCATAATCCCGTAGTAAATAGTGTCGTTAAATAAATAAATAAAAAAAAAATAATTATTGATTGTTGTTTTGTCTTTAACACGTAAAAGAATATTTTCAAAGAACAATTGTTCATTTCGGAAACAATATTACATAACGATAGTTGTTCTGGTATTTCAAGTAACTCCAAATATGTTCTTATTTAATATGCCGTAATATAATTTTTTATTCAGTATTTTAGAACGTAATTTTGAACCTTTAATATTCATATCGTATCATATAAAAAATAGAAAAACATAATTTCAATACTTTAAGTATCAAAGTCGAATTAAGATAATTAACAGGAACTCTTGTATTGACCATTGAAAAATAATCGAAAATTTTATCCAACGAAATTGAATGTTCGTGTTAGAATTTTATTTTTCTATTAGTTCAATCCCGTCTTATATGTCGAGTTCCTTTAACCAATACCGGAGGTTCTTATCTCGGTTGTAACTGATAAGAAACTTCTGATTGTACAGAAAAAATGAACTCGTTCTATGTAAATTTAGCTATTTTCAGCAAGGTCAAAATTTATGCTGCTTTTAGAAGTAGGACTTATATTTTTCGAAAATTGAAAACTATATTTTTGAGCTAAAACATGTAAGAACGTCATACAGTATATCATTTGTTTAAGTAGAATATTTTTTTTTATTTTGTATGTTAAGTTACTATAAATTTTTTGGTTTTTCGTAATATAAAAATTGTTTTAGAGAATACATATAAATTTCAATCAAACTTGCAAACACTTTGATAATAATAACAAATTTTATAAATAAGAGATGCATACGTACTCAATAACAAATTCCAACTCTTTCAGGAAATATTTTTAAATATTTTTATCTTGAACAGCGTATTCAATGGATGGGGGTAACGTTTTCGTGATGAAATGTTAATGCTTCATAACCGGAAACGTTTGCAGAATTTTTAAATTTTGATTTATTTGCGATTACTTAAAAATGATATGACACGATAAAAACTATTTTTCGAATTCTATTTTAACCCGTATATACTTCTTTTCTTCATTGAAGAAAAATACTTAAAATGAAAATAATTTGATAGCATTATCTCTTATCTTCCACTATTTCCGTATAGAGTCTATATATACACAGTATCATATTAATTTGGACTTTTCCATCTTAGTATAATGAAAACGACATTTCTAGACCATCTGAAATCATCTCTTAAAGAATTTTATCCTTTTGATGAATCCGGCGTTTACAGAATAAAATGATAGCAGCTATTTTCTTTTAGTTTTAAAGATATAAGATAAAGGTGCAATTTCGATCTTACTGAAATTTACGAGCAATTTACTGAGGAATTTACCAAGCAAAGATTCTTTACTAAAAAAAGGAAAGAAAACCACAGATTCTTGGACCCTTGATTTATATATTGCATAATAAATATAAATGCATAATAAATAATGCTAATGAAATAATTAGAAAATTTTGGAAAATCGCTTGCATCAGCAATTTTGCAGAAAAGATGGAGGCATACCTCTGCAATAAATTTGTTCTCGTTGTATACATTATATTTTTATCTATAGGTCATACAATAGGCCAAAACAATGTCTAACCAACAGAAACAGTCTCGTGATAATGTTTTAGCCGCAGATCATTTTTTCTTATGGAACTTGGAAAACATGGACGAAATACCATCACTGATTATCAACCAATATTAAGCTCCAAAAGATGCTTACGCGAATTTTCCATTAGAAAAAAAACTATTAGAAGAAAAGGTCTTGAATTTATGAATTTTGAAGTAAAAATCATTGAAATAGGAAGATCCTGTGAAAAGTTATGTTGCATTTAAAATGAGTAATGGAAAATTTGTTGAAACATTTGGGAACTTAATATTGTTTAATGATCAGGGATAGTCCACTTTTCTTATATCAAATTTCCCTAAGATGTGCGGTTGAAACACTGTCACAAGACCGTTTTCGTTGGTTGGAAATTTTTCTCGTTCATTGTATGATCTATACTGCTCATATATATATATATAATACAACTTTATAAGAGTGCTTAAGGGGTACGCTTTTTCTAAATATATGTTTAAATAAGTTGAAAACTTGTTTAAAAATATAATACAGAAAAGACGAACAAATCGTCGCCAAAGGTAATAGTAATTAAAAATTCAAGCAATGTTTCTCCTCAGGCGCCCAACCGCTTCGTCATCAATCCTCCCATGAGGCCTTCGTCGATGACTACTCGAAGCACTACGTGAACTTGTCGGTGATCCAGCGTGCGCTGCTCACCGCTGGCTCGGCCACCATATCCATCACCAATCCTTTCCGGGGCGACATGATTGCCTGCCTGGGCGAAACGACGGGCGAACGCGCTCTGGTGCACTGTCGTGATAGGCTACTTGAGACCGATGAGGGTCGCAGGATACTGGCGCAGAAGCCACGGGTCAACACGCGCACAATGGATCTGGCCTATCTGAAGACTTTGCCGGAGGGAACCGTCGGCAAGACGTACTCAAACTTTTTGGAGGCGAATGTGAGTTTAGAGTGATATAATTGTTTAAAAAAAAACAAAAAAACAATTTTTTAACTAATTTTAATGTTTATAGAAATTATACGATGTATAGGCGACAAATCTTCTCTTATACTTTTCATTTAAAGTTTTAATTAATTCTTTTCAATTTTATTAATATAGATGTATAGCAATTATACAGTAAAGATCAATATCCTCAAGTAAAAAATTAAATTAATTCAAATATTACAGAATCTAATATTATATTTTGATTATGTGACTATAAGATAATCAGTAAAAATTTAAACTGAACAGAATATAACAGAAAAATATGACTCTCCCTCAAGACTTTTCTATTTTTCATGAATTTGTTTTGCTTCGTTCAAACTTTCGTAAATTAAGAATTGACGAAAGACATTTTTTAGATTTTAAATAATGTTGTATATGAGAGTTTTTTAGTCTTTCATTTAAATTATAGCGCAAAATAAATCTAATTCATATCTGCAGAAAGTATCGCCAGACGACAGACCACCAGTACAGTTCGTCGACGACTTCGAGTTGGCGTACGTGATGCAGAGGTACCGCGAGGTGCATGACATTTTCCACGCGATGCTTCTTATGCCGACGACGATGCTCGGCGAGGTAGCCGTGAAGTGGGTCGAGGGTCTGCAGCTCAAGCTGCCCATGTGTATCACTGGAGCGATATTTGGCGCGGCGAGGCTCAAAGCGAAGTACGTATATACTTAATAATGAAATTTAGAATACTCAAGTTGCACATATATTAATTTCAATATGTAAATGTCGTAATTTTTTCTGTACACGGTGTCATCCAAAATCCTTCTTTGTTACAAATGTATGTTTCATAATTGAAAATCGATGCGTTCACGTGTTTACGTAATTAAATCCTTGAAAACCAATCCAAATGAAATGTTGGAGCAATGTCTTATGGTGTTACGGCAATTACGCACTCGTAAAAGAACTAGGAAATCATTAAAGGGCTACTCACGAAGTTTCTTATAGATTAATACGTCCTAGATTACGTAATCATTAACAAGCCTATATATATATATATATATATATATATATATATATATATATAATACGCTGTCAAAATGTATAT
>JAPYZO010000224.1:0-31483 GCA_030522905.1 Torymus flavipes | reverse complement strand
TCCCCTTGTTGCACAATGTTAGTACATTGTGATAGAAATAGTTTTCTATTCTATGCATATTTTCAAAGATATAAGCGAAAAAGCGTTTTTTAAATTTGAACATTATTTGATGATAACAATGAAAATACACTATTTGCGACTGGCATTTATATACATTATAAATTTGTGCATACATTATTTACTAAACGAATCTAGTGAAACACTCATGCTGTAATGAAAAGAATGGAACAGCGGGGCATTTACTTTCGATAAGTATAAAAGAATATCTTTATTTCAAACTTATATTTAGTCAGCGGTTTGACTTTATACTCCGATTTTATAAAGCTACCGAACGTTGGAAATAGCGAGAGACTCTCTGCAATCGAGATCCGGTTGAAAAATCAGCGAGCGAATCTATTTTCATCGTTTTTCAAACCCGCAACTTGAGGCTCAAAACTGTCGGCTAGTGAAAGAGAGAAAATGATTGTTATCATTTTCACAAAACTCGATGAGTAAGTATTATTCATTCTTTTTTCTACGAAATTACATAATACATCAATTTTATGGAGTTCTCTAGTAAAAATATTAAAATTGCAGAAAATCTACAAATATTTGTAAAACAATATGGGAATTAATAAAATAAATAAAATAAATAAATTAGTACTTAGTAACTTACGTTCTTTCCAAATATATTTTGTTTTATATTTTTCTACATTTTATTACATGTTGTTGCATGTTAAACGATTTGCCAAATCATTAAATTTTTTAATTTAGAAATTCGAAAAAGTCAAATGTTATTAAAAATAAGAAACTATAAAATAAATCTTATAAACGTTTAAAATCTAACAAAAATTGACAATTTCTTGCGATTTCTTACAATCTTTTACTTTTTTCTATTATATAACATTTTTCGATTGATTTTTCTACAATTATTTAGTTTTTATGCTCTAATTATTCCTTTTTTCAATTATTAAGTATTTCTTATTTTAGGTAGTCTCGTAAAAGAAAAGACTGTTTTCCGAATAACGTGCATATAACATACATTGAACTTCGAACATCTGCGCCGTAGCAGACAGCTTTCGCCTTTCGATTGAGACTGAGCTTATATAATTAATGCGGGGAGAAATCTAACCTCTAAGCGGTGCACTATGGCGGCGGCAAGTAACGGTGCGAAAAATGTCATGAAATACTTGATCGGAAAAGTCCAGCCGTCATTCAAGACCACCGCTGCGAAAATCCAAATCCCCAAATTTGAGTACGATGAGAATTTACACATGGTATGACAATAAATTCCTACGATTGAAACAATGTTTGACTGTCATTATTACTTTTGAGGTTATAATTTTCTCAAACTCGGTGTTATCTTTTTAATTTTCAGCACTTCAGAACGTACGAGGATGTTTACGCGCACGATCCGCACAAACTTTGCAAAACCGGAGACACGGTTCTGATTCAGAGCCTGCCGGAGAAGCTGACGAGGCTCGTTACACACCGGGTAAGTGGGTTGAGTTGGTTGTTATTGTAAATAAGTTCGTAAAGTTTACATAAGTTTACATCAGTAAGGATTAGAAGATATAGTTATGCTAATTAAGTAAAAAAAAATTTGTATATAATCCGTTAAATTATAGAAAATTAACATTGTTTCGTTTTCTTGGTAATTTGTATAGAACATGACAAACAAAATTTAGTAAACAATATAATACCAGTAAAAACTCTTAAGAAAACGGTTTTTACCTTTATAGGTTCTTGAAGTCATTTATCCTCTTGGTGATATTACTGATCCAATCACAGGTAAAAAGGTTGCCGCTGGTATTTACAGAGATGATGTAAAAGAAACAAATGAGCTTTATGGAAAGTCCGAGCTTGGCTTTGATTATGATAAGGCACCTCCTAGAGGATACCTGGAAGATAAACGAGATTTCACACACAAACCATCTTATACAAAATATAACGAAGATCCAAATGATCCTCAACCTTATGCGGTTAAGTAAAATAAGTTGTACAAAATATTATTCATTTATAAAAATTTTATTTTCACTAGTTAAAGTATCAAATATGATTTTTTTTATACACTCCTAGTGTAACAAATTTTAATGTAATAAATAAAAAAACTTACCAAGAAAAACAATTTTTCTTTATATTTAATCACATGCCCTGAATTCTAGTTGAACTAGGAACCATTCTATTGTATTAAAACATAATAAATTTGTAACTTCTTATGATGTAAAACAATTTTTATGAAAATCATCTATCTGTTTGATGAAAAGTTTTGTTCTTTTATACAAATATTTCAATTGTTCAAAGAATTGTTTGAATCTTTTTTAAAAAGATGGACTTTTCGAATTTTTTTTCTTTGAATGACAGATAAATAAAATTTACTAAAAATGTATAACAAAAGTTGATTGTGTTATGCTAATAAGTTAAAATTACACCTAATAATAAATTCCAATAAAGTATTTACAAACTGTTTCTGTAATTTGTAGCTAATTAGGTATAACTTTGTATCTAAACAACCAATCATTGAAAAAATCAGATTTTTCGTGTACTAGAAAGTCTTGCAAGCATTGAAGAATTCTAAAAATGATTAAATTTAAAATTGTTGATTGTGCATAAAATTGCATTAAACAAACACTTAATAATTTTAAAATATAAAAAAGTTCATAGAGAAATTTCAACATAATAGATGCAATAATATATCTACTGTGTCAGACAAAAACCAAATAACTGAGAATTAATTACCGCAATAATATTTTAGTTTACAATAACAGAGTCACCAACGTGTAACTATTATATTAACGGTAAAACGTCGAATTTTTAGAATGTTCTTCAACACCCAAAAACATCCTTGTAATTCGTAAATAAATAAATATATATATGTATATATATATATTCTTTCAATTATTAATAGACTTTGTTAATATTCTCGTTCTTATACAAAAGGTAAACTTTCACTTTATCGTCCTGCACTCTCTTAAATGTACACAATGTTCGCTACTCTATGAAAAATAGTCCATCTTTAATGCCATCTCAACAATATCATTCGGAAAGAAATTCCCTCTCGAGAGCCGCACCCATGGCGTTCCATTCACTATCATCCTCGAGGTCATTCGCCTGGAGGTTCCCGACCGAGTCCTGCGAATTATCACCGAGGTCGAGATCATCAGGTAAACCCTCCCCCCGTCGGAAACGCGTCACTGGGTCGTCGTCGTCATCGTCGTCGTCTTCATCATCATCGTTGCCGTAACACCGCGTCACCTTGTTCTCGTCCTCATCATCATCGTTACTACTGCCGCTCTCGTTATCGCTTCTCCTTTTCCGTCTCTTCGCTCGTGGCGTTTTGTCGAAATCTAAAATAAATATTGAATTTATTAGATATTCCCTCTTTTAAAAGCTTTTCTAAATATTAAGAAAAAATGTATACTGACATCCATAAACAGACTCGTTTTCATCTGACTCTGAACTGTGTTCTCTTTTACGCAAGTTTTCCTCATCTTCATCTTCATCTAGAAAATCATCCTCAAGATCTGACATGTCCTCATCAACCTCCTTGTCCATATTCGCGATCTCCTCCTGCGTAAACACCATAAGTGGGTTGATACTGTCGGCGAATTTGTCCTCTTTCAAGAAATCCGCCTCTATGTGCTCGGGAGTGCTGCAATGCGCCGGTGGCTTCCTGAATTCGCGAGCCTACGATTACTCAGACGTTGTAGATATGTGTTTATTTTAACATTTATTGTGATGTAAAAAATAAAATAAATTGTAAAATAATAATTTTTTTTTTTTTTTTTTAAAGTATTAATAAAAAAAAACGGATCTTACTTTGTGCAAAGGTACTTCTTTTAGAGGGTACAGGCGTTCATCAACATGCTCCCATCTTTCTGCACACGTCCAAAGCCAATCTGGATTAACTATTTTTACTTTTCCTTGTCTTTTTGCCTCTCTAACTTTCACTGTACCAGGTTGAATAGCTACTAAATGTGTGGTTCGATCACAAAGATCCTACAAATAAATATTTAAAAAGAAATTTTAGAATATTTTCATGAAGATAAGTAAATATTTTTTTAAATGTTAAAAAATTTTACAATTGAGGCATATAGGTGCAAAAGTGACCAAGTCATATTTGCCATAAGGTTGAATATCGAGTGACCGTCCACTCGATTTTCATCCTTATGGCAAATGTGACTTGGCCACTTTTGCACCTATGCGCTTCAATTATAAAATTAAAATTAACAAATAATCTCTATACATACCTGAGTAACTTGTGCACCGAATGCTCTAGCGACTCTATAAGCACGACTCTGATGGAGTCTCTGATTATTTGGTACTAAACCACTAAATGTTAAACATTTTCCTTGCAGTACACGAGATCTAACTTTTGGAATAATGTCTTTAAGACTTTTTGATCTAGGTTCATTTTCTGTCGATGTATAAAATTCTGCATGTATTCTCTTAAGAATATCTTCCAAGTATAATAAATAATCATCCTGATCTTCTATTTCTTGGCTATTAAATTGTGGCTCTTCTTGCTTTTCTAACTCTCTTTGCCTTTCTTTCCTATCTCTTCTTCGTTTGGATTTTGATCTTTCTGAACGACTACTTTTACTTTTACCCTCGGTTTTGTCTGATGGTTCGTTATTTTCCGCATTTTGAGAAGAATCTTCTTTTATTTTTTCATTTTTACCGTCACCTTTTTCACTTGATTCATTTTGAGTTTTTTCTATTTCTTTTCCAGTTTCAGGTACTTTATTATTTTCAGATATCTCCCCTTCTATCTTATCTAGTTTCTTGTCATCTTTGGAATTTTCTTCTGAAACATTATTTTTCTGCTCACTTTCGGCACTTTTATTTTCACCATTTTCAGTATTGTCCGCCAATTCTACATCTTGCATAAGTTCTTCTGTAAGGGATTTAGGGGGTGAAGGATCGTCATGTTTTCCTAGACCTGGAGGTACATGTATATCACCGGTATGCAAGAAATAATGGTATGGCTTCACCTGAACTAAATTTGCACAGCCTTGCCACACGTCATCTCGGTCATCTATAATACATACCATGTCAACTCCACAAGGAAACAAAGCCCTAAAAATTGTAAAATTATAGAAAGGAAGAACTGTATTAACATAATAAATAATAACAACCTACTTGAGATTTGCAGTTTTAGATTGAGGATCAAAACATTCATCTCTGGATAAGATTCTATGTGAAAAAAGTTTCCCATCTCCATCCAAAAGTGAAGCTACTTTATGAGCGTACTGCCGAGCACCAAAAGTGCAAATATGTAATTCATACAATTTACTAACTTCTGATAAGAAGTGACGGGTATGTGGCCTTAATCTAGTGTGGTACCAGGGTGAAGTTGGCCCATAAAGTTGAAAGTGATGTACATCCTGCAATACAAAATTAATGTATCATTGTTTAGCATTTAAAACATAATCAAAAACCCTATACAATATCTACAATTGTTAAATACCTCTAACTCTGCTGGAATATTATCATTAGTGGTATGTACAATAGTTTGATCAAGATCGACTAACAATACTAATTGTTGATCTTTTAGAAGTCTCTCTTTATCTTCTTTACCAATTTTCTCTGCCAATTCTGCGGTAACTTTTAGTTCAGGAACACTGTGAACCATTGGCACGTTGGCTTGAGATACCGATGATTTATCAGGATTAGCAGCAAATTCCTCGCGCAAATCAGCTCCACATTCGGCGCACAAATCTTTCATAACAGTTGGATGTTTGCATCCTTCTATAAGAAGTACTGATTGTCTGCAAAAAAAAAATATAAACAATTAAATACAATAATATGATTTATTTAAAAAGTTTTTAATAGTCTATTATAAATTATTAGAAATACAATATAAATAACACCTTTCAGTAATATATATTGAATAATACTTAGACAATTAAAATCTTCTAATTACTATTTATAACAAGTACGTGTTAATTGCAACAAAGTGTTTAGTATAAATAATACTAGACTAGAAAATCAACTGTAAATACTATTGTGTCTATAAAGGACTTTTAATGTTTTACAACAAAACAAATACATAGTTATCAACAGCACCAATAGTTCCATTCGCTGACTACCAAAGATCATACCAAACATCTGTGCATATACATCAATCCACATAAAGTCCAAAACAACACATCCAAACAATCGCCACTGCAGTATATACAACATTACCACACAGCCAAACAAATGACTCCAAAACACACGCACACACTTCTTTCGTCGCAACACAAAGAGAGCGAGCGAGCGAGAGATATAAGTAGAGACGGAGAGAGAGCGGGAGAACCGCTGCCGTCGAGAGGTTATAACCAACGCAGACGCTTACCCCGGATGCACGACGTCGTTCTCCTTGACGAGTCGCTTGACCACGCGCCCGAACTGCTGCGCCCTGAGCTTCTTCTCCACATTGCCAGTCGCCACGTCTTGATAAAGCAGCAGTATCCTACCCGCGGTGACCATCGCGCCCTCGGCTACGCGCCACTTTTTGATCCTCGAGGGCTGGTCCTCCTTCGGGAAGCTCACCTCTATGCTCGTCATTCTCGCGATGACAATATCTTCTCACAACCACAACAACACACTGCCCACTTCAACAGCAGCCCAAAAGTGTGTACGATCCTCTCTCACCAGCACCGCATTTGCGGGGGCGCGCCGTGTGTTGTGCGTGCGCGGGAGTCGCGCGGGCCTAATTGTAAACACACGCGGCTACTCTCTATGCGGTGGCGGCAGCGATGTCGTAACGGCTACTGCTGCTCTCTGCAGTCTGCTCTCTGCTGCTGGTTGCTCTGATGCGCGCTCTTTTGCGCAGAGAGGGAGAAATAAGAGAGAGACAGCGGATCGATGGCCCGCGGCGTTTGTATGGATTTTCGCGTGGGTGGGTTATGGTTGTTTGTTGTGCGCTGAAAACGGGAGAAAGAGAGACACTGCGTGCGTGCGCGTATGTGTGTACTTCTTTACGCGCGGGTGTAGCACACACACGCGAGACGTGTGTGCAGCCAAGAAAACACGATGTGCGCGGCGCGGCGGCGCTTTATCGACTGAGCCCGTGTACCCTGCATATATTTATGTTGCGGTAAAAAAAGAGGGAGATGAGATGAGAGAATGTGAGATGATATATGTGCGATGGGTGTGTAAGTGCGTGGGTTGAATGACTCTCTCTCTCTCTCTCTCTCTCTCTCTCTCTCTCTCTCTCTCTCTCTCTCTCTCTCTTTCGCCTGCTTTGTTTTGATGATTGTTTTTGTAGGTGTCGGAAACGTGTCAGGAATTTTGGTGAAGAGAGGACGTAACGAATGACGAGTTGAAAATTTTGGAGTCGGTTTGTAAAAAGATGATGAGCGATGGAGTTACCGACTGAGACGTTGCAACTGAACTTTTTAAATTTATCTATTTTGGTACGTGCGCGATCGCGTGAATAAGTTATAAGCGCATATATGATGTTGTCATCGTACGTTTTACAATTTTTTTTTTAAATATTCATAAGGGATATTATAATGCAAAATTGCAAATGTTGCAAGCAGTGCTGAATAAGGAAAGTGGTACTGCAAAAAAACGTATATGCTGAGCAATTGCAAAATCTGACGTCGGCTTTGATAAAAACTCACGAAGGTGATAGCCCAATTATTATCTTTTTTGCAAGATTGGGTGGTATGCGCAGAATAAAGCTAAGTCGAGTATTTATGCAGATGTGTAAAATATAGTAATATCTAATGCTAATTTGGAGAACTGATCTATATATTTCGTGCGCCACGTGATTCCATTCATTCATATATATATATATATACATATCCGAAAAGGCGCGAAAAGTGCCGGACACGGGACACTCTTTTTATTTTGTTTTTCGCCCCTCATCTTTCTCCAATGTTAACATCATTTTATCTATGTGAATAAAAAGTGTGATATGAACAATATATGTAATTGCAAAAAAGAGTCTCTGTGTGTCGTTGGTGTTATGATCATTATGTAAACAATCGGTTTATAATGGATTTTCGCGCAAAACAATGGTGCTCGTAATCGATGAAGATTAACTTTTAATATAAAGAGACAAGGCCTTTCTATAAAGTGATAATAATTCAATGGTCAAAGTGTCGAATTGGATTATTAATTTTCTTTGTAAACAGAAAATAAGTACTATGGGTTGCGAATTTCTGCGACATAACCTATTCGTTCGTGTAGGGTTTTATTTGCCCAATGTTAAAAGTTATGAAAAGCTTGTCGGTTTGCTTGAATATATTGATACACGTTAGGAAAAAGTTACTTGTTAATGTTGTAAGAAACTTTTCAAATGCTACCATAAAACTGAAAAGTCAAAGGGAAGAGGTAACCATGAAGGTCCTGAACGTCGCTGAAAAGAATGATGCTGCCAAAAATATTGCAGGACATCTGTCGAGAGGCACTTCTAATAGAGTAAGTTAATTACTTTTTTGTTACTTAGTATAAAATCAACTTAATGGTGGAATTTTGCTTTACAGAGAGAGGGTCTCTCGAAGTTCAATAAAATCTATGAATTTGAATATCGACTATGGAATCAAAATTGCAAGATGGTTATGACTTCAGTTTCTGGACATTTGCTTGGCTATGATTTTTCTGCCAATTACCGTAAGTGGTATAGCTGTTCACCACTTACCCTTTTCGAGGCACCTGTTATAAAGCAATGTACAGACAAAACTTATGAAAACATAAAGAAAACTTTAGAAAGAGAGATAAGATCTTGTAATGCCTTAATAATATGGACTGATGGTGACAGAGAAGGAGAAAATATAGGTTTTGAAATAATACAAGTATGTCAAGCTATAAAGCCTAATGTACAAGTGTACAGGTAAGATTTTTCATTAACAGCATTTTTCAATTTATCATCAACACTAACTGTAAATAATGTATGTTACATTACTGATGTTTTATTCTAGAGCCAAGTTTTCTGAGATTACTCAGATTTCTGTTGACAGGGCTGTCAATAATTTGGAACAGCCAAACAAAGCTATCAGTGATGCTGTTGATGTTAGAAGTGAATTAGATTTAAGGATAGGTAATAAGATAATATATTTCATTGAAAAATATAATTTTACAATTTTTATACAAATGTGTAATATTTAAAATTTTATGACTTGTAGGGGCTGCGTTTACAAGATTTCAAACTATGAGACTGCAAAAAGCATTTCCCAGAAATCTGGCAGATTTGCTTATAAGTTATGGACCATGCCAATTTCCAACACTAGGATTTGTTGTTGAAAGGTTTTTAGCTATTGAGAGGTTTGAACCTGAGCCTTATTGGAAATTGAAAGTAACACATCTACAAAACGATCTTACTGTTGAATTCCGGTAAATTATTAAAGCTTTTTTCATGTAATACACTCTTTAGTTGTACTTTACATAATTTAAAAAATGATTTTTTTATATAGATGGGCTCGCAATAGACTGTTTGAAAAGCTGCCTTGTGAAATATTTTTAGATATATGTCAAGAAAATCCACAAGCCACAGTGGAGAAAGTGACGAGTAAGCCCAAGAGTAAATGGAGACCTCTACCTCTTGATACAGTTGTAAATTTCTATTTCTTCACTTTAAATAATAAACTTAAATAAAATCCACCTCACTGAAATCATATTAAATACTTTCAGGAACTAGAGAAACAAGGTTCGCGCAAGCTGCGCCTTACTGCTAAAGAGACAATGAAGATCGCTGAAAAACTTTACACACAGGGCTTCATCAGCTACCCCCGTACCGAGACCAACATATTCCCGAAGGAGATGGATCTCACGCCGCTCGTCAATATGCTGACCCCGGAACACCTGCCCTGGGGCAGATTTGCACAGCGAGTTCTCCAAGACGGAATATCACCGCGGCAAGGCAAGAAAAGCGATCAGGCCCATCCCCCCATTCATCCGACAAAGTTCACGGACTCCCTGACAGGTAGCTATGTAAAAATACAAATTTTTATGTAAATTATGATAATTTTTCTCTTTTTTGTGACATTCTCACACTTTCTTTAATATTACAAATTAAGTAATATTCTTGTAAAATAATATATGTTTATACTTGTCTACAATTAATTTCAATGAAATCTTGAAATTTTTCAGGAAACGAGGCACGATTGTACGAATACGTAGTCCGTCACTTTCTCGCATGTCTCTCAAAAAATGCCGAAGGTTACGAGACGATCGTCGAAATCGACATTGCAGGTGAGAAATTTCTCACTAACGGTCTTCAGATAATCGCCAAGAACTATCTCGAAGTCTACATCTACGAAAAATGGAACGCTAAAGAGATACACATATATGAACTCGGCCAGACATTCGATCCGACATCAATCGAAATGGTCGAGGAGACGACGTCGCCGCCGAACCTTCTGACCGAGGCTGACCTTATCGCCCTTATGGACAAGCACGGTATTGGTACGGATGCCACGCATGCCGAACACATCGAAACGATAAAATCGAGGCAGTATGTTGGTCTCAGGGACGAAAGGTATCTGATCCCTGGGAAACTGGGAATTGGTCTGGTGATGGGGTACGACAGGATGGGATTTCAGATGTCCAAGCCGCATTTGAGAGCTGAGTTGGAGCGTGATTTAAAACTGTGAGTTTTAATTATTTATCCTCTTGTTATTCAGTTTCATTTTTAACTAAAATAAATGGTAAATATTACAATTTTTAACCTTTTAAATGTTGTTACAACTTGTATTATATCGCGAACGGATCATATAACTTTTATAAATGTTTAAGGTTTACAATTCATCGATATTTGTTTCTAAAAAGTATTTATTTCTTTTTTACAGAATCTGCGACAACGAGAAGCAGCCGGACGAAGTTCGCCAGCAGTTCATCGGCAAGTACCGCGAAGTCTTCCGCGAGGCGATGGTCAAGGCGAACATGCTGGACGGCGCTTTGGCCGAGTACCTGGACGAGCGACCAATTGAATTGCAAGAGGCCGATATGCCAGCGCCCATCGACGATATTCCCGTACTCAAGTGTCCCAAGTGCAACTCCAATATGGTTATAAAGACGAAGCGACAGGGTAATGGCAAGTATATCGGCTGCATGAACTATCCGACCTGCAACAATGTTATTTGGTTCCCCGAGGGTGTTGAAGATGTCGAGATTGTCGACGAACGATGCGACAGGGTAAGTTGGTTTGAGAAAATTTCTTTAATATTTTGGCATAAAAGACTATATTATTGTTGTTTTGGAGATTCAAATAATTTCATTTGATTTCTGCAGTGTCCAGAGCACGTACTAAAAAAGATCAAAGTAAAACTGACGCGCAACGTATTCCCGGTGTTTGGCACGTCCTACACATCCTGCATAAGTGGCTGTGATGCAATGTTCAATAACCTCATGGGCATAAGATCACACTCGGTTCGTCGGGTCGCCGGCGACGATACTGGTTACGAGAGCGGCGCCTCGTCGCGAGCCAGCAGTGCGACCCGAGCGTCTACCACCACTCAAAGGAATCAGCCAGCAGCGCCGGCTGCACCGAGAAATCGGTCCCAGAATAGCAACAGCAGTAGAGGCGGAAGAACTCATCAGAACCAGAATCAAAGCAACAGCAGGAGCAATAACAACAGCAACGGGGTTTCCGGATCCTCGTGGAGCAGTGGTAATAATACGAGTGGATTTGCATCTGGAGGCAACCAAAATAGGGGGAACAACTCGTGGAACCAAAATCAGAATAAAAATAACAGTAGTGGTTGGGGTGGGCAGAACGCGAATACGAGTATCAACGGCGGGACAAGTAATAGTACCAACAACTTCAACTGGAGCAACGAGAACAACGGCGATATCATGTGCAACTGCCACGAGCCGGCCAAACAGCTGACGGTGAGGAAAGATGGGCCTAATCAAGGTATAAATTTCTTTTCATAACCAAATCTTTCGATAAGAACCTCATACTTTAGGCTATATGTTTCACTTCCATCACAGGAAGAACGTTTTACAAATGCGCCAAACCAGCGGGCAGCGACTGCAACTTCTTCCTCTGGGGCAACGAAGGGGAAACAGTCGGCGGAGGTGGAGGTGGCGGAGGCGGTGGTGGTGGAGGTGGTGGTGGAAGTTACGATCGCCCCGTGTCCGCTGCCCAACGACCTGCACCCCCAAACAATTCCTGGAATGCGTCCTCGAACAACTCCTGGGGCGCACCACCGAGTAATAGAACCAACCAGGGTGCCTCCGGCAGTAGACAGAACACGTCGTTTAACGTGTCTGGTGATTGGGATGACGGCGGAGGTGGTTGGAATGGCGGTGGCGGGGGTGGTTGGAACAGCGGCGGCGGAGGTAGTAGGAACGGCGGTAGCGCCGGCGCCAGCGACGAGATTATGTGTACTTGTGGTAATCCTGCCAGAAAGTAAGTTTTATTTATTCAGCAGTCTTTATCTACGTGATTTAAAGCAACATCCATGTTTACAACTCATTTGACCTATAAAATAATCTAGTAATGCCTGTATCTCATGTAAGCCTGTACCACATGTTTTTTTAATGTTTTTCAGACTAACAGTGTTCAAAGAAGGTCCAAATAAAGGTCGCCAGTTCTACGCATGCCCGCAGGGTGCTGGCAGTTCGTGCAATTTCTTCCAGTGGGCCGATGACGGAGGTGGCGGTGGTGGCGGTGGTGGTGGTGGCGGTGGTGGCGGTGGTGGTGGCGGCTGGGGTGGAGGCGGAGGTAGCGGTGGTGGCTGGCGCGGAGGAGGAGGTGACGACAACGGCGGCGGCGGTTGGGGTGGGCCACCGAGTCGCGGTAGGGGCCGAGGCCGTGGCCGCGGTGGAGCGTCCGGAAGCGTTGCCTCGAGCAAGGCCCGCACTACTGGAGGTACTACGAAACGGAAGTGCGGCGTTTGCGGAGTGGAAGGTAATGGTTTACTCAAAGTAATTTTTTCATTGTGGAGTTTACTAGATTACCAAGATTTTTTTTTGTATGTTGCAGGTCATACGAAGAGAACGTGTCCCAACAACTAAACTTATTTTTACCTTGTTACTGACTCTTTTTTTATAAAAGGAGTATGTTGTGTTTAAGGATGAATAACACTTCATGTTTATAATAACTTATTTATTTATTAGGTAGATATTTGTAAATATTATACAAACTTCAGCTCCGAGCTCTCAAACCGTTTTTTATATTAATGATAATTGTGATATGCTGTCTGAGACACAATCATAAAAGCAAATATTGTACAATTAAGTGCGTTATTCGTCAGATACATCACAACTAGCAATTTAAGAAACATTTCATCGATAGATCAAGTCGCCACGCGTTTGCCAGTGTAAAGCTTACTTCTCAAGCTTTCAAGTTCCTCCTTGTGTAGGCTAGCCTCTGCAGTTGATTGTGTCAACTAAAAGAATAAGATAATCGTTATGTAATTAATAATTTTATATTTTTCAAGGAAACAATTTTTTATGTAAAAATAAACGAAAAAATGTTTGTAAGATGCATTTCGTAAGTGCAGTTGTACATTAAAATGTGTTAATTACCATGTCTAATAAAACTTCAAATTTTATTTTCAACAAGTTGTTTTCTTCCTCCAGCTTTCTAACTTCCTTCTTCAATTTTTCGTTCTCCTTGTAAGTTCCGCCGACTTTTCCAGATTCTGAAAAGCGATAACATTCTATATAAAATATTTATAAATCTTACGTATATTTCGATTACGTACCTGGTACCCATAATCCTCCATCGAATACTGCCTGCTGATCACCAAGGCATATCCGAATTTCTCCAATATTTGGGCCAAGCTCCTTTTCAATTCTTTTGGGACTCAAGTCTTTACTGGCTAGTGACACTGAAGCTTTCCTTGTTGGAGTCTTTTTTGGCGAGAATGAAGTTTTGTTTAACCAGTGCGGCATTTTCATCATTTTGATTGATAGTCTTTCTAATATAAAGAACCAAATTTTTAATTAAATTATATTTTATAATATACTACGATCATATAAAAAATTAACGCATACAATGATAACAATAATAATTCTAATTTAAGAAAACATGTCTTTTTTCAAAAAACAATAATTTTTCATCACCTGAGTGAGAAAATGCAACAACTCTGGCAAGCGAACGTCAATACACGTCTCGCCTCGTATTTTCGTGCCCCCAAACACCATTAACTCAGTTATCACAATACGCCGCCAAAACACACCATTAAGTATACTTATGCAACGAACGACAACAAACGGACGGCTGAAAACAAAACGGAGCAGAGAGAGCCATTGCCATAGCACGCGTCGGCTGCTATGCACTCATGCGTTTTGTTTACAAATTTCAAGTTGGCTGGTAACGTGGTAACCACGGTCGTATACTATATACACGTTTCGGAACCTGTGCTCGTAACGAAACCATGCGTTATGTCGGCACGGTAAAAATCACACCGGTATTCGGCATATTTTAGGAACATAAAATAAATGAAAATGAATTATTTAAAAATCAGCGATTTAGCATTTGGTTTAGCAATCGCGTGTATCACTGATACACCCCGGTGTTGCTAAAATTATTGATAGGAATAATAATAATTTTTCACCAAAATAATTGCTGTAAAAATGGAAATAACAAGTGCTTATCTTTCTTTTTGTAATAATCTCTTAATTAATTTACGAGATTCTTAATTATACGTGTTTGTTTATCAAACATTGTAATTTCACATATTGGTGCTGAATTTTGGCACCTACATTGCCCATACATTTCCTCCCAATTTTTTTTTTCGCAGGTAATAATCATCACGTAAATAATTACCTTCCACATCAGTGTCATAATCTACTTTTTATTATCTTCATGTTGTTTATTTAAAGTTCAATTCAAATCCATGTCAATTTTTCGCGCCATTACTGTCAGCGCATGCGCAGTTCCGCGTGGAAATACCGAAAAACTATTTTTTTTTTCTCATAAAAAACAATGATTTTTAAATATCTGACGATGGAGCAATTAAATATAGCGTTGGAGCAGTGTACTGGTATTTTTTTTTTAATGATTGCATCTTTATTAAGTAAGATACGGTCATATAAAGTTATAAAAAATGGCATTTTTTAATAATTTTTTTTTTATGGACTAAAGAGGAGCAGATAAGATAACAATTATTATGGAACAGAGCTAATTAAATCCTATCTTATGGTATTTTTTTTTTCATTTTCGTTAATTTTTATTGGCTGGGAGGGGTCGACCTACTCTCCCCCATCGTCGTCTCTCTCGCAGAGGAGTTTATCTCCATGGGCGGACGGTGACAGGCGCCTCGCTCAGAGTATTCGTTCTCTCTCTCTTCTCTGGAGCTCGACTCGCAGTTTTTCCAAAAAGTGCACTACAGAAAGAAGCGCGCGTGTGTCTGTGCACTAAACTAAAGTGTACTTGCGCGCGTGTGTGGAGTATATGTGTGTGCCGTAGTGATTCATTAATAGTGGATAGGGGTGTAAGGAGAGAGAAGAAGAAGACACCTGGTGCTAGGACAGAGTTGCCCTACCCTATCCCCTGAGGCTCGCGGGGGCGAGATTTCGAGGTTATTTTTAAAGTCGACGCTCGCTTTCTCTCTTCTTTCCTCCTTTGTGGACATGATTGTTCCCTAGCCAGCAGTTTTCCTTTGTTTGTCATCTCTCGAGAGGGAGAGAGAGAGGGACACAATAGCTGATCTCCGAGAACGTGCGTGTACACACATCTGGGCACCACCAGGGCTTTCCTCAGAGACAGCCTGAACAAAGGAGATTATGCGGATTGCCTAACAGTTGCAGGTAATCATCGGGCCAGCTGAGCACAAGCACAGCAACTAACTCTCCTATATAGCTGTACCTTTTGATCTTGATAGCTCTACCTGCTACTTAGTACCATTTTTGCTGATGTAGCTCTTGAGAGGAGGAGGGTTTATGAGTTTGTGTGATGGCAGCAGTGTGTGTGTGTGTGTGTGTGTGTGTGTGTGTGTGTGTGTGTGTGTGTGTTAGTATTAACAGGGCTCTATTAATTATGGGTAATAAGGGTTGTATCTACTCATGCTGACGATGATGATAATGATGAGAGATATATGGTAGAGTAGATATTATTCATTGCAAACTGTAGAATCTGTAGCTTGTTTATATTTTGCTGGAGTTATTAATGAAGTTTTTGAGTCATTGAACATTTAATTTGTTGTCAAGAAAAGGTATCTCAGTGTAATATAATTAAGAAATAGACTTCTGCATTACAAACTTTACTAACTTATGTTTGAAATTTTACTTATTGTGGTAACAACCACAGCTCTATTTCAGACTTGTAATAAGATATTAGAACCAGATATTCAGAATAATTTTTCATCTCCTTTTATTACCGCAGTAGAATAGTATGAATGAAAGAAAAGACTGTATTCTATTTATGTCTTTACCTAATAATAACACTTTCAACACTGAAGTATCTTTGAAATTGTATTTTTAAAATATCTTCAAAGATGATTTATTCAGAAGCCTCTTTAAAGAGGCACCATAGAGGTAGCATGACAGATATTTCAAATAAACTTTACTGTACATCTCTCTTTAAATCCTTGTACATTCATTTTAGTATAATCACCATTTTAAAATAATACTGTAAAGTAGAATTTTGATATACTTGTACTAATTGTATTCATAAAAGCATGGCTTTTATTTTTGAAATCAGGCATAAATGAGAACTGTAATAAAATTTTACATGCTTTTTATGTACACATAAAAATGATAAATCTTTTCATCTATTTTTAAACCTGCTTATATCTTCATAAAATCTGTCAAATACTCACAAAAAAAATGTTTGTATTTTACTTTTTTTTTTGCAAAAAGTTATTTGTATTTACATAAATTTTTATTAAGTTTATTTTTTAAAGAATAGTGTTAGTTATTGAATTAAAGTTTTTTTCAAATATTTAATATAATAAATTTTTATATCCTAGTCAAACAACTATTCCTTTCTTGTAGAGGTATTTTCCTTATAAGCTATCAGTAGAACTAAGTAATTGTAGATTAACTAGAACTTTGTCATTAGGTGCTCTGGAACAGTAGATAGTCAGCTGTGACTCCTTTTTTGCTGTACAAGTATTTCTATGATGTTTTCATCAGGTCTTGGCTGTAATTTGTCGTTTCCTAGCTGCCTTGGTCAACATCACGATAGTGAAGAGTTGATCCCAAAAATGGCTCGTGAGCCGATTACGCTTAATGTATACGATATGGTAAGAATAACAAATAATAATTTATGAATTTTTACAATTAATTTGATGCTTCTTTCAATGGTTAAAATTTATTTCAGTACTGGATTAATGAATACACAACTCCAATGGGTTTAGGAGTCTTCCATTCTGGTGTGGAAATTTATGGAACTGGTATGTTGTTTCATTATTTATGTTGCATAAATATTTTATAAAAGTACACAATACCATTAGTTTTCCTTTACTTAAAAATGTAACAACAGTGGTAGATTAGAATTTCAATAGCAGGCATGAGTAATCTAAGTATCTATTAAAACTGATGAATCATATTTACCTATAAACCTTTAATTTTCAATTTCAAAGAAATTTTTTATTGTTCCATTAATTGTGTAAGTACATGATGACTAATTCATATTGAAATTCTAAACATTTTAATTATTTAGTTTCAATGACAAATTATTATATTAAATTAATAAATAAATATTTGTAATATTTAAAAATTGTTTATTGTAGAATATGCATATGGAGGTCATCAACTACCAATGACTGGAATATTTGAAATTGCACCAAGAACTGCTGAAGAGTTAGGAGAGCAATTTAGATTTAGGTAAGTGAGAATGTACAACAAGTTATTGATTACTAGAATATAATTTAATTACTTTTTACTTTCTTAGACAATCCATTCATATTGGTTATACTGATTTCACTGAAGAAGATGTTTCAAGAATAATTTCAGAACTAGGCAAAGACTTCAGAGGAGATCGTTATCATTTAATGAATAAAAACTGTAACCACTTTTGTGGTCAATTTACTCAGGTATGTTTACTTGATAATTAAATATAAAAAATGAATTTTGAAAAACATCTACTAAAAATAACTATAATTAATTTGTGTTGATAATAAATTATCAATAGTCTCCGTTATAAGTCTGATAAGCCATTATATTTTAAGACAATATTATCACTAGCTCTTAATGAATTTTATCTTTCATTATATAATTGCTTTGAAAAAGCTTATATATGAAAATTTAATTAACCATTTTTCTCAGTCTCATCTTTATACAATGATAATGCAATCATACTCATAATGATTCACACATGCTAAGTCATACTGATTTTACCATATTTAAAAACAACTTTTATAATGTGGCTTACAACCAATTTTTTTCTAAAAGATGGAAACCACATCTTTCTGTCTTAAGAATGGTTTTAACTGAATTTTTTTTCTATTTTTCCCGCAGATACTCTGCGATCAGGAGATCCCTGGCTGGGTGAACCGGCTCGCTTACTTTAGTTCCTGCGTGCCGTTCCTCCAGCGCTGCCTACCGAAGGGGTGGCTGACCCCGGTCGCCCTTCAGCACTCCATCAGCCACGTCAGCCACAACGAGAGCACGCCACCGTCTGAGTCGTCCTTATAACATACGGAGCAGCGCCTGCAGGCTCACCGACGCTACCGTCGCCGCGGCGATCCCCACGACGACGATGTCGATCCTTACGAGCTGGACGGCGAGTCGTCGGCCGGCTGCAGCAGGAGCCACACGTTCTAGCGTTGGTGTGCGCGCTTGTGATGCGCGAGGCCTGACTAATGTGCGCGCTCCCGGCTTAAATATGCGGGCCACAAGTGCCGCGGGAAATGGCAGTAAGTTACCACCACCGGACGCCGGGTCCTTGCCTCCGTGAGGATTGTCAAACGACGACGTCGACAAGGACAGCGACGACCGGGATTAATACATACATATATATGCATTGATATACAAAATTATTAGTTAGATATGTAGTTGTGATTTGTGTAGATTGTGCGTGATTTTTTCATCGTTAGGTTGTGCAGATTTAAACAAAGTATATATGATTTGTCCTGACGGTTTGAAAATTGTTTCTTAGTGAGCTTTCAAAAGGATGTTTAAAGAATACGAACTTCAGAATTAATTATGTCAAATTAAAGGGGATTAAAGTAACCTACTGCCATTTCGTTTTGTTAAATATAAATAAATAAAGCCTAGGATTCGCGAAGGCGTTGTATAGATCTTGAAAATGGGAAGAATTGCAAGATCGTAATGGTTGATTGAAAACCGAGAGAGAAATGCCTTCCTTGTAACATTACTCTTATACATTTAGACAGTGATAAAAAGAAAATAATTATAAATATATATGAATATAGCAAGTAACTTGTTGGTAAATGCAATTTAAAGCAGTAAAAGTTGAAAAAATGCAGAAAAAGTAATGAAAGATATAGAGCATTGCCTAAAAATCAAACCTTAAGAGGAGACTGAGAAAAAAAATACAATTTGTTTAATGATGAATGTAAAGAAAAAAAAAATTTGTCATCTTCGAATGAATTTTAAATAAATTAAACATTATTTGAATGACAACTTGCACTTCTCCTACACTTTTGTTTTTGAGAATCATAATTTTTATTGAGAGTAACGTTAGATTTTTTATTAAGAAAATATTATCATGTCATTGAAACACTTTGACATTTGAAATTGCAATATCATGTTGCCTCTTACTGCTATTCTTTCTTATTGAAAGTAAGATATTATAATGTCTTGATTAACGTAATGATTATTTTCGAACTCAAAGTGCTGTATAAATAAAGAGCCAGGTAATTGTTTGACCACAGAATAAATAAAAACTGATCAAGTACTTGTACTTGCGATCACGGAAATTGCGTAAATTAAAATCTGAAGATTCTACATTTTTAAACTAATGTAAAATAGTTAAATATTTTAATACATTGTTTCAAACGTTTGTGTACAAGTAAATAGTTAACTAACCTTGATGAATATGCTTACTTGATAAAAAGTATTTCAAGAGGGGTTTCAACTACTTTTTTAAGCAATTGTACTCGAAAGCAGTAAAAATTTTTGTATTCTTCAGGAACACTTTACACGATGTACGTCATTTTTAAAATTGAGAAAGTAATAGGTTTTATTACAAATATGAATAAAATTCAATTAGGCGTGACAAATAATATCCCAATTAGTTTTAACGGGAACACAAAAATTTTTGCTGTGAAAAAAATTAAAATATTATTCTTTTTGTCTGTATTATAATACATAAAATTCGTCGTATAAATTGTTCGATTTAGTAAGGTGCATGTTCGAGTACTTATACTTGCATTATAATGGTCGCCAAAAATTACGTCTTTACCCAGCTCTGAGTGTAAATAATATCCTCAAGTCACTATCGGCTGTACGGTACTCAATAAAAAAAAAGATAATAAAAATCTCCAAATTCTATGAAACGAAAAAGAACGAATGAAAGGAAAAAGGCATTTAGCAAACTTTGAGAACAATAGGAAGGTTTAATAATCGAACTCTCGCACGCGCGCGCGCACACATCGTGACCGCATTCATCGTATTCTTTATAGGCGCGTACCGATCGAAGTACCTCTTAGGGAAAGGGTTTTTGCAAACATTCATTCAGCATAGCATTGTATCTCGAACACACACACTCACGTACATATATTACACACTTCTACACGTCCATTCATATATACACAATAAACGATAATGGCTCGCTTGTAAAAAAGAGAGGAAGAAAAAAAATCGGGCAGCTATACGCGAGGCGTTTCAATGTTTTAATCGATATAGAGAGAGAATCCTCGCTCCTATCCCCGCGCAATACATAGAGAACCGCAGCTCCGTTTATTTTCGAAACCGTTGCAGCGTAAGCACACATCGAGTCGTGTGCGTTGAAATCCGATGCGAACCGCCAATGATTATAATACCCATCGATTGCAAAAACTGCGCTAGCGTTTATATACACCAAGAATGATTGCAGAGACGGGTATATATAAAAGTATATATATCTTATACACACACGCGCAAGGAAATAAGCTGTGCCCTGATCGCCGCCAGTTTAGCACAACCGCGTGCGCGCCATCGATTATACATTATATTGTACACCCGCGGCGGGAAGCGCAGAGGCGAAACCTAATGTCGCGCGATCCCGCGATACGTGCATTTATTATGTATATCTCGCGACGAACGGGAGAGAGAAAGAAAATGACGGGATACGGACAAAAATGAAAATCCAATCGTAGGTAGAACAAATTTTTTACGTATACATAAATATATATATATAATAATAAATGAATAAATAAATATATAAAAAAAGGTATATAAATAAATATATATATATTAGTTGTGTATATCGCGTGTCGCCGCGTCTCTCATCCACATAACACACATAGTTCATTACCAAAGTTGCGACAAAGGGGCGCGGGAATGTGGTCGTCGACCCCCGGACCGCCACTCGAGAGGTCCGACACCGCTGGGAATATATATATATATATTAACAGTATGCCGGAGGACGGACGGCGGTTATAATTGTTATATGAGGGAAGAGAGAGTTAGGGAGGCGGGAGTATCCGTATATATATATAAATATGTAGGCAACTCGAATGGCGATTTTTAAAGAGAGCTCGTTTAGCTGAAGAGACACAGCTTCGACAAGACGATGCTGGCAGTTTCTAAGCTGTTTTTTTTTATATTTTATAATTTCCTTGTTTATACAATGAAGTTTTTTTTATATTACTTTTGTTCGACAGGCCTAATTTTTTACGCGATTTACGATGTACAATGGTGTGACGACTGCAACTATATAATACACGTTTGTTTTTAATCCAAGATTGAGTTGATATTTTTTATACGAGGTTTGGTTGCTGGTATACGTTGTAAAGTATCTTCGTGCGAACTTAGAAACTGCCAACGTCGACTTGTAGATGTGCTCGACGTGGAAAACGATTGTAATCTTATATATGAACATCCGACAGAGATTTATAGATAAATTTTTAGTGCCAATCTCGCAGCGTCTGTGAATTAATTACTTCATTCTTTTTACAAATGATGGTTTTTTTATATATAATAATAACGTGCGTACTTGATTTTTAAATTTTGCCTTGCAATATAATATTTTTAATTTTAATCGAACTTCGATCGATAGGGTTTATTCCAAGCTATGGAACATTGCGTTGTGATTTTTTAACGATCGACGAGACTATTTCGTTACGATTTCGCTTTCATTTCCAGAGCACACAAATATATATATACATATATATATATATAAAGTGTCGACACGGACGGTCGAGGCTCGTGTCGAGCGAAGTACAATTGCTGCACTCCTGCGATTTATCCTTGCATCGGCGTATATATAAATATATACACATGAGCGATGTTGTTGTTCGTGCCGCTCGCGCGCGGATGTCGAAAATTGCGTTAACGAGACACAGAATCAAATTGAACAATGTGAAAAGCGTAGACGCGTCGTAGTTTTAATTAAATTCTGAGGCATATTATTGAATGAATTTACATTTCCCTTCTACATGCATGATTTAAATGTCTCAAATGATTTATCCGCGCGGCAAATGCCATTTTTTTTCTTCTCGTATGGTATATAGATATATATATATATATATAAAACGTCACAAAACAAGTGTATGGTAGAAACAGATTTATAACAAGTCAGATTATTTCGTTGATAAACTCTCCACGAATCTCCTTGTCAAAGTGTACAGTGCATTCGTTTTCGCCGACTTCGCTCAGCCAAAAAAAAAAAAAAAAAAAAAAAAAAAATTATATCCAAATAAACTAAACGGTTAAAAAAAATCTTAGATGAAGGAAAAAATTAAATGTGTTTTCGTAATATCGTCAGTTCTCTGCCTCGTTAATATATTACGATGTTCTCTCAGTATTACAAAAATGAGACAAAAAAAAATGTGAAAAGACAAAAAGAACTCTTATACTTTGATTCTTCGTTGCGAACACACAATACATATTACATATATATAGGGATTTTCGTTTTTATGCCACGCGCACACAGAGGTAATCGATTTATCCAGATCGAATTTATAGCGACTAACCGAGTATTATAATATATTTATCAGAAGATTTATGTTTTCTTACAATATGTGCATGTATTTGCATCCGATGAGTGATGATGAAATAAAATATAAGGCATGAGTTTTTTATCGAATGCGCCATTGTGTCGTCATTTATCTTACCTTGAACCTCCTTGAACAACATGCGAAATTGTAATTAACCGGAATCATGCTAATTGATTTATGGAAATTAATTCTGAGTTGCGCGTGATACTCTCTTGAAACTACTTTTCTATTGTTTATTTTGATGTGAACTTAGTAGAGTATGCTTAATTTATTCAGAACTTTCTCCGAAATGCTAATTGAACATTGGATGGTATCTGTTTGAAAGCTTTTTAAATTTATAAAAGATAAGGTAATAATTACTTATGCATCTCATAAAACAATCATAGCTACGGATATGAATGAATAAATCATTATTTAAATATTAATTTCAAATGCAATTAAATAACTAGTTTATGCTTATGTATATTAAATTTTTAATAATATATAACATTATTTCTTCGACCTCTCATTTAGGAATAAAAATAAAAGGGACATCGAGCAAAAGCATCAAGGTTTGAAATAATAATAAAATCGATATAAGAGAAATCAACTCTGCGTTTTTATTATTCCAGCTATTTTTGTATAATCAGTTCAGATACATTGTTATAATTCTTGCAAATACGATTACAAGACGTTACAAATAAAGCTCTATGTAGTTTTCCTTTCTCATTGTTGCAGATTGACGTCGAAACATCCCGTTAAATATTCCCCCTTATATACCTTTTTTTTCATCGTCTCTATCTCCCGTACGTTCGGAACATGGCAAAAAGTCTTTTCCCCCCGCTACAGTCGTGTAAAATGCCAAAGAATAGTATATTCGTTAAATTGCACGCACTTTTAATCCTATCATTTTTCTTCTTCGTTTTTTTCATTTCGCGTAAGTAGTAAATGCAAAATTGACCCGATTGACTATAATGTTTCCCTTAAATATGTTTACGTTTCGTTTTGTCCCCCTATATATCATCGGCTTCTCTCGCCTCCAACGTACGCACGCAATCACGTCTCGAAAAATCAAAACAAAAAGAAAAGAAAGAAGAACCGAGGAGGTGGTGGTTTCGCACACGAGCCATCGCTCTCGAATACCTATTTCTCTTATTTTTTTCTTTAATAAATACGTCGCAATTGATGCACGAATGTTACATAAATAAAACGCTATATGTATCGCATCGCCGTCGCACAATTGGTATAAATTATTCGATGGGGCGCTACGATGATCTACACACATTCAGAAGAGGACGACGAAAGAAAATGCAGAAGAGTATAACCGAGGTGGGGAGGAGTCGTGCGAAAAAAGAGAAGAAAAAAATCATCGAGTCGAATCGCAAAGCTTTTACGACGGCGGCAATTATGATTCTTAATATATCTTCTCCCAGCCTTTTCTTCTGTTTCCGCTGAACCTATACGCGACCTTATCCTAACGGAAAGACGCAAATTTATAATAATTATTACAATAATTATGCAGTTGCGTGGTTTTTACAGTGATTCATAAATTATTATTATTATAATTATTATATAAGTAATTTGCAACATTGTATCCCGTGATACGCAAGTGTACAGGATTAGACACACTCTATATAGCAAGAAGGGATCTAAAATCAAATTGTAATTGCATTATAATTTTTGCAATGTAGTTCAATGATCTATAAACATTGCAAAAGCAGGTGTATGTACAAAAACATATGGAAGTATACTTTTGAAGGTTCATTCTTCAAGTGCACATATTATCGTATAAATTTTGTATAAATTCCTATTGTCAAAATATAAGTGACATGTATAAATAATATTATTGTCAAGGATGTACATACAGGAATTAAATTTCATCAGAAATAATATTTTGTTAGAAAAGTTATTTTTAGTACCAGTCTTTTGAGTCATATTTATGTAGATTCTATTTAGATCGATAACTAATTTGAAATTTAAAGTCAATTGAATACACATCAATTTTATTTTGACAGTAAAAAAATTTTCATATGTTCTTCATGAATTTATATTGGCGAAAAATATAAATGATAAAAAAAGCAATAAAAATTTTCTATTATACTTTTTATTTTTGATTTTAGAACCCTCACATGATAACAATGACGGAAGATAGATCGGAGCACAAATCCTTTCAGATGAGTACTTAATAACATGAACTTCAAATGTCTTTAGGTTGGATTCGCAATATATATTATGTAACTGATAATTTTTCATCTCTCTCGTATTCGATATTATGCGTAGCACAGCTGACGTTCGAAGCGCTTTTTCTACACAACAGTACCGTTTTCTTTCTACAATTTCCTCTCGTTTCTTCTCTTACTGCGCATGCTTTTTCACTTACAACTTTTATAGTCGAGTTTCTATTATGCCTAAGATCTTCTGTTCTAAACGAATCAATAATGATAAAACTTGTATAATATTGCTTGATCTACGGAAATGAAAGTAGCATTGGTTTGCACAAAGTTTACATGATTAAAAATGACGAACATCCCAGTGCTTATTACGCCAAAAGGGTATATAAACAAAAAATGTACAAAGCGTTAAAAATTACGGCACGTTTTCGATACAAAAAAATAAAAAACAAACAAAAATAACTTAAAAATACTTCTGGACACAGGTATACCTTGTCAATGACATTACCAACAAAGCATAGACACTCTCTTTTTATCGGTTATTATTAGTAAAAAAATTTTGTAAAAAAATGCTCAGAGAAACACGTCGATTTTCGAATATACAACTATACATCGCAAAATTCCTGTGTCCAATATAAACTCTATTTGCACATTAGGGATTAAAATTTTTTTCTCACTACAAAATCATAGAAAATAAAAAAAAAATGATTATGCATTATATCACTTATGTTTTTCTTTTTAGTATCTGCGAAGAAAAAAAGAAAAAACGCTAGTATAGCGGTAAAACTTTAATTAATTAAAGTTAAATCTCTTTCTTATGTCATGTATTGTCAGCTTCTGATACACATTGCACGGTTCAAACTAATAGTACAATGATACAAACGCACGACGCACGTGATATTATTATCATTACGAATTTTGACTGGCGTTACGACACGTCGTTGCATCGTCAAATGAGTTTTTGCTCTTTTATGTTCTTTTTTCTTTTTTTCGTCGATTTCGTAGAAATACTCAATGACTCTTATACGCAATACCTTCGTTTTCTACCTCGAAAATGTAAGTAATATATATTCGTTTTTTATTTCTCTTTAATCCTTCAGTAGCGGCGATTAAATACATCGTCGGCCGCTTTAGATTAGTTCTCATTATACCTTATCTCCAAAGCTGATTGAATAGATTAAGTAGATAATTTATTGCTAAGTAATTTGACTGGGATCCATCCTCAAATTTCTTTCCCTTTTCATTCTCGCTCATATATACCCGATTCTCGATAATCGACCTTTGTTTTTGTATAGAGCACGCGAGAAAGAAATAAAAAATAAATTACTCAAAACGAGGAGGTACTGATAATTATATAATTATATCAATATAATATTCGCTCCCATTATTAATTCGCATACTTTAAATATATAACTTATATACAATTCGTCGTCGTGCCACATAATAAATCTTTAAACTCATTTTCTTACAATTATTATTTTACACTCGAGCGCCAGAAAAAATATTAAAACTGATCATTGCAACCATTTTCATTATCTAAAGCCTGGGAGATGAACATATGTATATATACGGTAAATAATACTATCTGAATTAAACACCAAAATCTATATAGCATTTCAACGTGATTTCTTTCACTTAATTATATAATATATTATATAATAATGATATACTAAAAATAGAGAAAAATAATTCGCAAGGTAATCGACGACATAATATAATATATATTTTCTAGTGTATACCTTTTTACATACTCTCGCTCTCTCGTTCTCTCCCGATCTCTCCTTTTCACATAGACAATAAATGTATATAATGGTTAGTGAGCAGAAATGAGATGAAAAAATTTACAAAAACCGTTCGTTCGCCTCTAAGCGAAGCCAGTCTCTCGTTTTTATTTTATTTTTTTTTCTCGTTAAAAGGTTATAGAAAAAACGGCACGCTCAAAAATGGTACAGACGATACAAGCCTATACATAACTGTGTATATATTTTCCTCGCGCTCGTTTAAAGTCGGAGAAAAGTCACGTGTGTGAGTACGCGATCGTGTATGTATATATATATATATATACTATATAGGCAATATAATAAAATCTCGTCACACTCGCAACTACAACGTCATTTTTTCCTCTTTCTCTTTCTCTCTACTTTCTCTCATCTAATTAAAAATATGTATCAAGACTGTACATACAAGGTCAAAAAATTCTTATGGTAACTTTTCGGGTAAAAGATCGTGTATATAACGCAATATATAGGTCATCCTCTAAGAAAACGTTACCACGGCTGTATATATCCGAATTTTCTTTCTTTTTCGCGCAAACGTTCGCCGCTCTACGTATCGGTGAACGTTCGCATATGCGTGAATGTGCGCGCGCCACAAAATACGCGCAGTTCTGTATCTCTCCCTGTTCTTGGGCGGCCGAGGTGATAGATGACATTTTAGGCCAGTGGGCGACCATTTCTGCCGCCACGGTCTTATGAGTCGTAGGAGGACGATCCGTGATCGTGCGCAGGACTGGGTGGCGTCGATGGATTCGAGCTGTTGTTCGAGGCTATTGAGTGTCGCGGACTACCTCCAGACACGTGCTCCTATTGTTCCAACATATCGATTAGTCGTTTTACTTTTTAACTTTTAGGTTTTTTAGTTTTTAACTTTTAGATCTCATTAGCTTTATAAGTACATCTTCAATAGCTTCACAAATAAAAATCTTCGCATTTGAAATTAGGTTTCGTACTTTGATAACTTTTTTATTCTATCTTTATTAAAATTAATAAAAAGTCGAATTTAGTTTAAATATATAATTATTGAAGTATACCTTATCCTGTAGGGATGCAATACTTCCAAGAGAATGAGGAGTGTGCGATCGTAAGTGTAAAGATTCTGAATCGACTTGGTCTACAGGTGTACGTGGCAACGATGGTGGTGTAGCAGTCGGTCTCGGTGGAGCTGGTCCTCTTCTTGATGATGTTGAACCTAGTGTGAGAATTTTCATGCAATAATAATAATTTAATAAACATATTGATTGACTCGAACAGCAAGAAAATAATTATGATAAGCTTTTCTTACCATTGTGAGGTGAAAATCCCGAGTTTCTAGGCATATGAGAACTTAGTCGTCGAGTATCCGAAGGCGGATGCCTGGGTGGCAGTGGTACTGGCTTATTAGGCGGTGGTACTGAGCTGTATACCTATAGAAAAAAAATGTTATAATTCGAATCAATTATTTAAATTAAACATATTTTAAAAACTTACTCGTTGTTGCTGTTGTTGTTGTTGTTGGCTACTGTGGAAATGCGTACTAGAATGCGATCCTGAGTATTGTTGTTGATCAGCTGTTTCCAGAGTCGTTGGCAAGTCTAGTAATCGTTGAATCTAAAATACAAATAAATTAATACATTAAAACATTGAAATATTTTAACTTGAAAAATATTAATATCTTTTTTTAATAGACATACTTGAATGCCATTTCCAGGCCCCATATGAGTGATGTGGTTGAAATTTGTTGGTGCTGATATCATTTTAGAACGTCGGTCAGTCGGGCGAGCAGCACGGTTACCTTCACGCAGCGAGAATCTCCTACGTGGTCTTGTTATTGGTCTACCACTTGAATCTAATGTTGCCAAATTCAACAATTCTCCTTAGATTTATAAAAAAAGAAAGCGTGAAAAAGCTGCTAAGTAAAAATATCTGGCAGTTATGCAGTATAAAAATAAAATTAAAACTTACGTTGATGTAAATTACTTAGGTATATAACATGCGGCATATCGTTGATTATACAGGTCGTGAGTGAACCTGATGTATTCAAAGGCTTGGCCTTCTTGACGTTGAGTGTTTGTAGCCAATCTCCTGACTGACAATCAAACACATCAATGTGCGTATCACTATAAACTAATAGGTAGCCCTCACAATAACCTAAGAGTAAAAAATCGTACATTAATAATTTTCTTATATTCTTCTAAATCGATCAATTTGTACTTTGTCCCCAATACTTACTAACTGCTGTAGGATATGCTGTGTACATAATTTCTCTGTCACGACTCTTCCTACCCTGAGTGTCTACGTACACGGCTAACGAATAAAATGCTAGTAAAAATTCGCCGCTCAGTAATTCAATGCATCTGAAAGCGTCCAGAGCATTGAATGTTAACAGATTTAATAGTGCGTTTTCCGGGTGGACCAAAGCTGTGACAAAAATAACATTGATATTTTAATTTTATAGATAAGCTAATCCGATGAATAAATCATAATTTTTTCAACACTTACAAATAGGGTGATGGTCCCCTAAAATACTGTATATCGAGAATCCAGAAGGATATCCGACGCAGAGACGTCCCTCCGCCAAGACCTGCAGTGTTTGTGCATGACAAGGCAGCATCAGTTCGCGGACGCGTTTATGTCGCGCCTTTGTACGCGTTATTTCGTATATGATGACTTGAGAAGCATTCTGCAATTTACAGTTTCGTTTTAAAACGGTCCAATAACAATATCACACACTACAATGTCGAAAGGAGTTTTGAATGTACCTGTTTTTTAATAGCCACGCACAGACAATAAGTGAGGGGAGTGCGTCGCATCACACCCGTGGTAAGGGTGATGCAGCCTTTTGTCTCTGCGACCTTGATCCACTCGACCTCGTCGCCATCCAGTGCGCGCACCGGCACTAGTCGCACATGCCGCTGCTTGCCGCTAAGTACCACGATCAGCTGTTCCTCCGTCACATACTCTAGGAGGTGGATCTTCTTGCCCTCGCCCACCCTCGCGATTTCTGAGCGTAAAATCATTGCGTTATTCGACAAACGATTTATTATCAATGAAAATTTTGATAATTTAAGAAATGCTTACCACTACGATCTAAATCTAAACAAAACAGGCCTTCCTCGGTGCCAATGACTAGACGATCTGGATCGATAATTGCCCCCGACAGCACGTTCTTAATGACGATCAGCGACAATGTATTGTCCAGCAACTCTTTCGCACGAAATATCTTTGAGAGAGAAGATTGAGCACGTTAATGCGTTGTTTTTCAATTAATTACAATGTTATGTAATAAGGGTAAAACATTATTAAACATGGTATTAAAAACGATTAAGATAATTAAGATATCATACGGTAGTATTAGGGAGATTATTCCTTTTCAAAATCCGGTGGAGTTCGCTCAAGGCCACTACCCATTTAGCTTTTTCACTCTCGGTATCGGCAAGCATTAACGTGTGATTCCGCAAACCAGGTGGTTCCAACAAAGATGTTGTTATCTAGTATACAAACATAATTTTATGAGAGCGACTTTTTTAAAAGGCAAACTACACATTTTTTTACTTTATTTTTCGTTCACAAAACTAGGTCAGTTTCATCTATTAAATCATATGTGAATGAGTCTATAATTAATACTTTGAAGTTTGCAAATTATTCAGAAGTAGAAAAGAAATTACATTTTGATATTGATTATATTCATTGATATATATTTCATGAATATCTCAATATAAAGTGTTTTGTTTTTAATGAGCAAATAAAAATTTGTAACATTTTTGTGTAGCATACCCTTAAGCGTTAATTAACAGAATTAATCGGATCATTGGAGGTGAGATAAATGTCATTTTTGTTTAATTCCTTTTTTAGATTTATAAACGGGACAACAGAATCGTCTCGTTTACAGCGTTATTTGTTGTTTTATTTTTGCTTAGTAAAAAAATTAATCAACAAAAAAGAGTTATGATTTTGAATTTCAACGAAAAAAGAAGATAGCTATTCTATCTTAACCATACGTACTCGAGCTATCTTCTTTTCTCGCGATGTGTTCCTCAAAAAAGCGTATTAATCGTATATAACGTCGCTGTGGCTCACTCACCCTAAATATACACGGAATGTCCTTCTTCGTCGCATGTATGACGTCCGAATCGCGGACCGAACTAACGCTGAACTCCTCGTCCCGCATGTCGAGCACCTGCGAGACGTATACCGAGGGCATAGCGTTACGATCCGAGAGATCGTAGAGGAACAATTTGAAGTCGCAGACGACGACGAACTGGCGCACCCAGCCCTTCTTCACGCCACCCATCTTCGGCACCTTCACGTAGCCCTCGTAGGCCGTGCCGATGCCGCGCGTCGGGTCGATGCCCAGCGGTCGTTTTGCTGAAAAAGAATTGTTATTGTGAGTATTAAATAAGTAAATATTCAACGATAGTTTTATTTTTGATGAGTTATCCATTTAATTTATAATTATCTTAGAATAGTATCTTATGAATAATGTATAGCTGTAATTTACTCAGAAGATATAATTAAATTTATCAAAACCTCTATTGTATTATCCTTTTAAGGATAAGTGTTGGAGGTCTGAAATTTCTATGATTAGAAGTCTATAAAAAAGGTC
>JAPYZO010000222.1:0-31865 GCA_030522905.1 Torymus flavipes | reverse complement strand
CACATGGAAACGAATAAGAGCCGGAGCTTCGCCGATATGTCCGGCACCATTTCCAAGGAAATCAAAACGAAAACCGACAGGTTTCTGTCCATGTTCGACTGGGTCGGCTTCATAACGAGCTTTCTGTTCTTGGCCTTACTCATGAGGTAATTCTTCACAATTCACATTTAATTACAAAGGACACCACATCAAACACCTACAGATACAAAAATTGACACAAGACAAAAAGCGACCAAAGTGTATCTATACATTAAAAAAACTGCTCGTCGGGTACTTCGAAGGGTCATCTACTACCGCTACAAGTGGCTGACGAGCGACCGCTTCGACAATCGCTACATATCGGGCTACATGCGCGAGATCGACCTGAAGCGAGCGCGTGACGACAAGGAGACGATCTTCCCGCTGAATCGCCGCGAGCGCAACAAGTACGTGCCCCTCACGTCGATGCTGCTTATCAAATCCGAGAGACTTAAGCTCGCCAAGTCGGCGGTTTTCCTCGCTACGACGTCCATCAAGCTCGCGATCCACATGGCCGTGGATTATAGTCTGTTTTGGATTTTGGACACGATAAGGTACGTTGATTATAATGTGTGCCGAGATTTAGGATGACGGGAAAGGAATTTGGTGTTGGCTTTGGTACCATAAAATGCATCTTTTTCCGAAGATATGACGATTATCTAATGAAAATTGCTATAATTTCATTTTATTGAAGCTTTGCAAATATTTGGTCTAGGCGAATTTCTATGTAAAAGCAAATGAAAAATAATCGGTAAGATCTTTAATTTGTTTTCTACGGGTAGGAAAATGTTGATTTGGCTCAAAATGATGGATCAGCAAAGTTCAAGATAAAAGCGTGCACAAAAATAGACTTTTTTATGACTTAAAAAGGCTTTCATTTTTATCCACGTTTTTATCTGTATAACTTTGATAAACTATAATTCTGAGCTAAATCCACATTTTGATACGCGGCAAAATTAACGATATTATCGGCTATTTTCATTTAGTTTTCTTTTTTTACTTACCAAATATTTCCGAAGTCATATAAGATTATACTGGGAATACTGGGATTCATTTTTGGGTACCAGAGAATACCACCTGAAGCCTAAGCAAAATCCGTTTTCCAGAGACTGGAATCAGTCCTTGGGAGTTCTCGAATGAAGGGAATACATTCTAATAAAAATCGATAAAATTTCGAGCATCAAAAAATATAATCGATCTTACTTTGTTAGGTACACATACCCACATAATAATTTAATTAATATCTAACAGTGCATAAATACAGTGCATCCGGTTAAAAAAAACTCCTTTCTTACTATTACTGAGTCCTTATCATAACACGTTACCACACTAACGACTTACAAGTATAACACTCATACGAAATTCGACTTACACAGATACCACGGTCACAAAGAACCAAAAGTGCCGCGCCCGAGCTACACGGGCACGGTGGAGGTCAAGGGTCAGGGTTTTTTGGCCGACATGTACCGTAGCGTCGTCGACGCGTTCACGCCCAATACCCAGGAGCGAGAAATCGAGGGGATTCCCTGTCTCCCGGAGCCCATGCCACCGGACTACGACGTCTACACGCAGATCGGCACCCTCGTGCTATTCTGCTGGCTCATGGCGGTCTTCGAGCCGTACGGGCTGAGGCTTCGACACGTCGTGTTGAATCATTACTATCCTGATAGGGCGAAGCAGAGGGCTGTGTGGTTGTACAATCATATTATGAGGTGAGGGTTACAAGGATTTGTATAGGAATATCTTATTTATTTCTTGTAACAATAAGCGTATATAAAAAAATTTAAAAAGTCTACTTGTTTTGCATACTTGATGAAAAAATGTATCAATAATCTTCTTTCTTGTTTATTTCGCCAACATAAATCTTGATAATATTATCCACTTCTCAGTTTTTTTATTTTCGAATTGGCACCTTTTTTAAGCAGATTTTTACTCGTACCTCATAGTTGGACTCAAATGGTATTTTACATAGAATCTAAAAATAAATGCTCATTAAGAATGGATAAAAGTTGTATTGCATACCTTACAAGTTTTAAATACTTCGTAAGTCACAATTGTCTTTGACTGTTCGTATATGTAAATATTTTCCAAAAGTTTTTCTTTACTTATACTCTCCTTTGTTTTCATACACAAAGAAATTACCTTCTATAATATCATCCCCTAGGATGTACAGTATTTTTCATACTTTAAAGCTGCTATAAAAGTAACCTAAAACTTACAGAAATTATGGGCATATCAATGAAAATTCCAGGCACCATTTTCGTCAAAATACAATACAACCCTATCCTCGAATTTTCCGTCGACCCAAGACTTTGACACTCACCCTAATATCCCTCTTCCACCCCCAAGATCCCGCGGCTCCTTCCTCAAGTACGCCCGTCGCCAGCTGCGTCGTCAGTTCGGCATCGGACTGACGGACGGCATCGAGAAAGTCACTCTCCGCGAGCGCATTTGGGCCGTCTGTCCTCTGCTGAACCGATGCTGGCCACTGAAGCTGAAGAACGCCTGCCTCGTGTGCGGCAGTCCAGAGAGGGACAAAGCGGCACCCCACGTACGATGCCCGACGCCTAGCTGCGCCGGCGTCTATTGTCCCCAGTGCTTTCAGGACCTGCGCAAGATGTGCACGATCTGCAAGTCGCCCCTCGACTATGGCGACCTGACCGACATGAGCGAGGAGAAGTGAGTGTCGGTGTAGGGGCTTGTCTTATATATGGTGATAAGAGAGTCGCACTACTCGGTTTGGTATAGAGAGAATGATTGGAGTGTAAAAGTGAAGAAGGAAAAATACCGTTCGAAACAATAGCAAATATGTGCAGTGCATGTGCGTAATATCAGTTTACGATATATCGCAATCAAAACTTTTTTTTTATGTAACTTTGAATGCGATGTAGATACAAAAATATTTGCACGTAGTAGATTATAGCGTACCCGTTTGAAAATGATGAAATATATGTTATATTCAATAAATAATTTTAACTAGGGATTCATCTGAAAATGAGATCGATCTATCGCGGTTAAAGCTACCAGCTATTCGACCGGAAATAAGTAAAACTGAAGAAAAAATAGCAGAAGAAAAGGTAGAGGGAGCTCTAGAAGTCGCAGATAAAGATACTTCAGACGATGACACTTCATCAAAGTACAGTTATAGTTAGTCTAAAACTACAAGCACAGATGCGTATAAAATGTATAGTATGTTAATTAACGGTTAAATGTTCAATAGCTTACCAAAAGGAACCGTCTACGGATACTCTTATTCCACAAAGAAGTCCTTTCAAAGATGTCGAGGCTCAAGAAATCCGGGATGACGTCACTATGCAGGTAATAAATAAAGTAATTTTTATTATACCTGGTTTATCGAAGTTGTTTTACCTTGTTATTCTCGTACAAAAGTTTACATTTAATTTTTCTCAATTAACCACCGTAATTTTTATCCAAGATCTTCAGTGAGCCATGTGACGACTTATCATCTAGCGATGGAGGACGAGTTTTCTGCTTCGGTATGGTTAAGCAGAAGAAGTCAGGAAAGCCTGAAAAGAAGTCAATAATATGTGTTGAAGATAAGGAATCCGATCTGACGTCAATTGCCGATACGGAATCATGGGCGACCGAAGAAATTACAAATAGAGAGGAGGAAGTGCTGGACATTGAAATTGAAGACTTTAACAATCAGAGATGTTCTGAGGATGAACTTTTACCAGAGATCTCTAAAAAGAAAGCAAAACACAAAAAAAGTAGAATAAAAAGAATATTTAAGACTTTTGGAAAAATATTCTCATTCAGCAAGGTAATTAAAACTTTATTTGTTTAAAATAAATGCTCATTTAGGTTGTAAACAATCATACAGTATTATCCATAGTGTTTATTTCTAGTATTTATTCTGACATTGTTACAAATGGAGATCCATATCGCGCTGTATAGGTTTTTATATAATTATTATAAACTTTTTTTTTAATATTTTTAGTCCATAACTGTTAAAAAGAACATTTTCGTTTTTTTAAATTTTTAAGTTGAATGAAAAAAATTATCATAACGTTTTACGCAGACGAAAGAAAAGCTCGCAAAGCAATATCAGACAAACAATTACAAAGATTCGATTCAAACAGGCGTCGAATGCGATGACGATTCTACATCATCTTCGGCTTCATCCGTTTGCAATGCAAGCCATGAGTTGTTAATTTTACCAAAATCAAGAGATGAATCTGCAGTGGAAAAATCATTTCTGAGAAAGAGAAGCAGTCAGAGCGTCAAACGTTCGGCTGATGATCCTCAATGCATTTGTAAAGAAGCATCACAGAGTGATAAAAATTCATTTTCTAAGCGAAGTAAATCTCGTAGTTTAAAAAAATATGGCTACCCACATGTTATGAAGTTTCAGACGAAACAAGTACCAAAGTAATTATTATTAGCAATAAATTATTGTATTTATATTTATACTTGGCAAATATCAAACGGTCAGTGCAATTTTTCTTTATTCCTATTTCTAGACATATGAAATCAGTGTGCAGTAGTACAAAGTACTTCGAAGTTGATGAATCCAGTTGCTACAGTAGTCCAAGGGATAGCATCCAGTTACAAGCAGACTTCAGCACAATGACCGATACCAGATCTTCAGTCGACAGTGACCCATCACGTGAACGCAGAAGTTCTACAGATGAAAATGATGACAATGTAAGTCAAGAATTATGAATCAATGATTATTTAGTCTTTATTAACGATATTTTTTTTCTCAAACGTATAATTTAATATTTATTATATATCTTCTCAGGATTCGTATATTTATACATCAGGTAACAGTAATAAACGCTACGAAACTCATAGTGAAACATCAGATTCATCTATACCACCAGAAGAGTTTGTTTTTTCAGAATTTTCGACAGAGGTGTCAGGTAAAAGATAAAATACTAATCAATCTATTTCTCATATTTTTGTTAAACTTCATATTTAATACGTACAAATGTAAATAATATTTTTACCTTGTTGTAGATGATAGGAAGATGCCATACTATAATAATGAGAGAGGTTTAGAAAAAGAGGAGCTTTTTTCCGAAGAAGACAAAATAAACGAAGATAGTGACGAAAAAAGCTTTGGTCGAAAAGCAAATACCAAACCAGAAAAATTTGTCGAGTCTAATGCTGGTTCAAAATTGCTCAATATTAAAGAAAAATTAAGAAGAAAAAGAAAAAAATCAAATCAAATGGACATAGAAAGTAACACAAAAGAAATTGAAAAGATTTCCAAAAAATTTGTATCACCAACAAAAAGCTCTGATGTGTTGAGAAAAGATGAAAAAGTATCGAATAAAGTCGATAAAGAAACTGCAAACACAAAGAAAAAATATTCTTTGACAGATCAACGTGTTGATTTCAATAATGACAATCTGATACGGAAAGTAGATAAATCTGTTGGTGTACAAGTAGACCTGGAAAGGAGGTAAAATATTTATAGTTTTGCGTATATAGCTGCGGGTTATAAAATAAATTACATTGTAATGTAAAATAATGAAACACAAAATTTTATTCTGGTTTATTTGTGATTAAGAAGCTCAAGAGCAAAAAGGAATGAGAGGATGGCAGGAGGTGCACTAGGGTTCCAAGAAAAGACAGATTATCAGAAATTCGTTCGTGGTTTTCAGCCAATTATTCTTCAAAAAGACGGATTCGTAGATCACAGGTACCTATGTCTTCTATATAATGAAAAGATGTATATGATTTATAATATGATACTTACATATAACGTATATAATATACACATAATTATCATAACAGATGTTCTCAAGGTAATAAGAATACGACTATCAAAAGAAGAGTTAATATTACAGCTCAGCATCAGGCAGAATCTCCGAGTAAAGCTGTAACCAGAGATCAAGGGACTTATGTACGACAAAAGTCTAAAAAAGTAAGAAACTTCTTAACAAAACATTGTTACGTTTATTACACAGAATTACTAGAGTTAAAAAGTTCCATATGTATCTTTCTAGTGTATATCAGAGCAAGAAGTGGATACTAAAACAATGGAAAGTACGGATGATTGACAGTATTTCAACGTATGTGTACATTTCTCTTTAAAAAAGCACATCAAATGTAGATATGAGCAATATATTGTGCGAATTTGAATGTAAACGGTGCTTAGTTACAATGCTTGTTATATGAAATATAATGAGTTATAGATCTAAGAAAATGAATGTATTATAAAATAGTTTATGTCTTAGTTAGGTTGTCCTGAAATATGGGAATAAAATAAGAATGTTTTAGAATTGTTAAAATCAATTGAATTCATTAAATAACTATGAAATATTAATATCCTTATTAATAAAATAGTATTAACTATTGTAACATACGATAACATATACATTATAATCTGTTATTCCATACAAGTTTTCAAGAATAAGAAAAAGGAAACTACTTTGTTCATACTTTCACTGTAAAACTTCAAATTCATACTGCCTTCAGTACACACCGTCAAGCGCAATGGACGCTGAGCTCGCAATAAAATGATATTCGTTAATTTGAGGGATTCTATATCCTCAGAAAATACGCTGTAAGCTGTCATCTGAATGGTCGTTGCTATCTCCAAGCTTAGGCCCATTAATGTCTCACCGACCCAGCAAAATATGAGCATCGCGAGGAACGCTATAATTCCCATTGGCACCATCTTCGCTAAGAATATAACATTTTTTGTCTGAAAGAACATTACGTTTATTGTTGTATTTTCTGCACGGTTTGTATTAGTATTGGTTATTAAAAATTTACATAGATAATAATGATTCCTGCAAAACATAAGAACGCTGCACTGACAAGATGTTGAAACAGAAATATATTTGATAAAATTTTGCAGACTAAAGTTCCGTAATCGAGTACGAATTCATGCCTTTCAATCGCATGAAACAAAGAATTTTTGTTGCTTCTCTTTAAATTTGCCATTAAGCACTGTACAAGTTCAAGTTCCTTTTGAAGCTGGCAGATAAAAGTGACGCAAAATATATCACAAGATAAAACCCCGAGAAACCGAAATAACGATAAAATAGATTCAACTGCAAAAGTTACATAATACCTGTAAAGAAATTCTATTATATTCCGATCAACGTTACACTTACCACATGTCATAGTTGTATATTTGTGTATAATTATGTTTTAAATATTTGTCTTTTTTACAATGTCAATTTTACCATGGGGTTTCCAAAATGCTATCGGGTAATACACCTTGAAGTGGAAGTCCTTTCTCTTTGAATACTGGAGTCATTAAAAACGAACTGAGAACAAAAAAATAACTGTACAACAAAATTTTTATCAATTTGTCTTGATAATTTTGCCACAAATAGTCAATTTTCTTTTCTTTATCGGTAAATTTGGTATGCCTGGCTAGCTTCCTTGTCTTCTCCAGCAATTGGAGGATGTCACTTCTAAAAAATTTTAATTTAGTGGAATGGAAATCATTAGATTGAATGAATTTCATATTACTCCACACTGATTTCAAAGAAAATTTAATTAAACTTCATAATATCAGTTAATTGATAATAATAAATTAACCACGCATTTAAGTTTTTACCTGTTTATTACCATCGGTAACACTTTAATGGTCGCAGTTGTTGACGCCATAGCTTCTATTGCATACCTTTAGAATATATTTATACCTTTATGTGATTTCAATTTATTTTAAAGTTTATTTAGTCAATAGATAATATTATGATTTATTTTTATAATTTTAAGCAAAAAAAAAATACGTGACTTAAGTCCTAACAGGTGAAACAAAAATTTGATAATTACTCTAACATAGTGTCCATATCAGGTGCTTTTACCAAAGATATGTACTGAAAAATCCAGATAATAACGACACTAGCTGTTATAACGTAGCTCTTAATCCGGCTGTATTTACCCAGAGGTTGATCGTTTTCCGGCCAAATGCCCAACACTTTGTGGCAGATAACACCGTGCCTAAATACTCGATTTCCATCGTTGTCCATTTTCCTCTAAATTCAAATGATTCTCTGTGTGCTCGAGAGTATATTACAAAAAATAGTTCAGTAAGACTTTAAAATGAAAGGATACTTCGGTACTTTCATCTTATTTTTGTTTTTAAAAAGAATCTTTTAAGTATTAAATGCGCGCACCTTTATGTGGTGCAAGTCGTTATATTAATCTACTTCATTAGCGTATATGATACTCTTCATTTAACATTTTATAAGGTAACATTATCATTAAAACCAGTGGATAAATTATCTCGAATTCGTCATATTTGCAACACTAAAATAAGTTTAAATTTGAAAGTCTAGCTTATTGCAGTACAATATTCACATAATAAAAAAAAATTCTCCAGACAAGTTTCATCAACGCAGTTCTAACGCAGACTGAAACAAAGTAGCAAAGTACTACACACTGTTTGCTACCTGTCAATCATAGACTCGCAATGCTAAGGGAATTCTTTCTTCGCAGCACGCAAAACTATTTAAAATTCAATCACTATACTTTCCGCTACACGGATTTCTTTTCACGAAGAATCTTATAATTGCTCCGGTCTGTACACTGACCATAGATAATGACTACCGATGTACATCACTGTTCGCTTGCTTCTCTTTGTGCTTTGGGGGAATAGTTAATTGCTCTGTGGATTTTTTCCAGCCGCCACGTCATCACGTGCCGTTGGGGTGCGATGTTGCGTGAGTCGCACCATACGTAAATTTATCCCTGCTGATCAGATATGCAAAAGTATTTCTTTTGTCTTAGCCAGTGTTTGAATGACGTCCGAGCTAGAGGGAAAAATTCGTTCACCGTAGGTAAATTTATCACTGGTGTTCAGATATGCAAAAACATTTCTTTTGTCTTAGCTAGTGTTTGAATGATGTGCGAGCTAGAGGGAAAAGGTCGTTCACCATAGGTAAATTTATCCCTGATGATTAGATATGCAAAAGCATTTCTTTTGTCTTAGCCAGTGTTTGAATGACGTGCAAGCTGGAGAGCACCTGATGTTCAAAGGAAACATTGTCTAATTTTAATATTGTACACTAATAATAACAGTAAAACATAATCATATATATATAAATAATATAAATAATGAGTATGTATATAATGAATTTTATTTTAGCCTTTCGATTCAGAAATGGAATTGGTTTGCATTTAATACTTAATTAAATACAACATACCGTCACACATATCACTCTCTGTATCATACTATAACTTTTTATAACTATAGGTAGTATTTTACATGAATGTACACAGCCTTGGTTGCTTTGCAAAAAACAGACTTTTCCTTGTACATTTACATATTACATTATTACATTATATACTTTATGTTTTATTCATTTGTTTTATACATTTACCCTTATTTTTCCATTCACGATTTGGTCTTCAATATTTTTCCTACTCTTTCTTACAATATCTCGTATACCTTCACTTCTCATTTTCAAGTCTTGTTTTTCCTGTTAGGAGCGTAATAATAACAAACATTTAAAACCAAATTTGATGCCATCTCCTAGAAGAGTCAGCTTCTATAGCTACTGCTAAAAGTGTGATTCGAAATTTGGAGACGTATAGTACGGATCCAGCATCCAATAAGTGACTGAGCCACTGAGCTCTACAGATCGTCGGGTGAGACGTACCTAAAAGGAGACAATTCGGCTGAGAGCTAAGAAACCAGACAACTCGGCCGAGCGCTAAGAAACCAGACAACTCAGACGAGAGCTAAGAAACCAGACAGTTCGCGGACTCCTTTTTTTCATTCGCTTTTTAGTTGAAAACCTTTATTCCTTATATACGTTAAACATTCTTGTGATTATTTTTATGATTTTTGTGACTACTGATAACCGCTGTGGGGAGTTAAAATCCTTGATTCTTTAACTTGCTACCGTGTTTATCAACTAAAAACCGAATGAAAAAAGGTGCCCGCGAGTTGTTTGGTTTCTTAGCGCTCGGCCGAGTTCTCTGGTTTCTTAGCTCTCAGCTGAATTGTCTCTTTTCACTTCTCACCCGACGAGATATTGTGGCTGTTTTTTACTTGGCAGGTTAGAGTGCTCCAATTTTATTTTGGTCTTTTCCCTGATTAAACTCAAATGAGCCTTTCTCTTCGTCAGTCCTCTTTCTGGACGGCAACGTCTCTTAAGAGAATGCATTTTTAAGTCTTCAAAGCAGTAAAAACTCCAAAACACAATAAACAGATATATGGACTTTCGTCTGCTGGATTGTTTACTGTGTACCAGAGATGGGCATGTTTAAAATTAACTGTCAAAAACATAAAATTTCTACACGTAAAAAACTAGGTAACATACATGAAAACCATGTAAATTAAAATTTGAATCATTAAAATTTGACTGCTTTTGCTTTAACAAATTGATATTACGCCGTAATGGTAAATCGTGAATTTATTAGATTGGTAGCAAGTGATACACTTCATAGAGTATTACTCGTAAAAATAGAAAATGGTTTAAAAAATTAGAGGTAAAGCGTCTTTAAATTTGAATAAAATGGACAACAAAATTAATAAATACAATTTTCAAAAAATATGAAAGAAAATATTATATTATCGAATTTATGTATAGACATGGTTTTTTCTTAAAATTAAAAAGTTTTGGATTGCACGTTTGTAAAGAAGCAACTTCTCTCGGGTGTACCAATGAAGCATGCTGATAAATCATGTAGAATTTATGAATGGTTGGATAAAATGTTTGAGTTTTGAAATTACAGACTTTAGTGGTGCCGATTTTAGCAACAGATATTCATTAAACTGTAGAATAACTATCTATTAAAATTAAATTTATTATCATCTTAACAAAACAGTCACTCACATCGTATAAATCGTAGACTGAATTAAAGAAGGTACCATCTCAGAACCTGGTTGGAAAGGGTACCCATCCAGAATCTGCTTTGAAAAGGTACCAACTCGTAACTAAGTCTTTATTGTTCAAATATACTTAAATCAAACAAAAATGAATTGTTTAAAATTATGAGATATATTTGTGACGTTGTATTTAGTTATACTCTCAATCAAATTACTCAAGTATTACTTGTGACTTGTACTAAACCAACGATCACTATTTTTTTCTACCTTGTCTTGCCAATGGCGACACTCTGCCGCGACTAGAAACTCCGCTCTCGAACAGGGGGGTCAAGACCCCAGCAACAGCAATTACCTTCGACGAATACAGTTCCCTGAAAATAATACTCGAGTTTCCTGAAAATAATTCTCGAAGGACGACACACAGTTTGACACTACACTCGCTAATAATAACACAAGGGTATAATCGAATAAGTGGTAATTTATTAATATAGTAGAATGACGGTGCCCGCCATTTTGCGTGGAACGCGTCCGTTGGCGTCAATCCGGTTCTCTCGTCGCCTTTCGGATGGAAATCTGTGAACACAAATTTTTACTCGATCACGAGTCGGTCATCCACGTGGAAATCGCCCATTTTTCTCCCTTTTATGAAACGATTTTTTCATATTTTCTAGCCATTTACTAATGATTTCGGTCAACTGGCCATAAAATGGCTAGAAAATGTGGGAAAAATCGTTTCACAAATGGGAGAAAAATGGGCGATTCCCACCAGGGTATTTTTACAGGGGTTACTCGATTGTACATTTGATGCATTTTTTATACTCTTATGATTTTAAGGTTCGTTTTGAAACTCATAAAGTTTATAAAAAAAAACTATATTCGCGAGTTGGAACTTTTTGGAACCGGTTTGTGAGTTCAAAGTTGGTACCTTTTTCAACCAGATTTTGAGATGATGCCTCATTTTGCCGAGCCCACAAAACGTTGTCTACCAATTTAACACTTTATTCCATTATAGTCTTCAAAAGCATATAAAAGGATACTACTTTATTCATGGATTCGCTGAAAAATTGTAAATTCATCGTGCTATATGTTCCCATCGATAGACACAATGGTTTTTGCGCCCGGAATAAAATGAAATTTGCTAATTTGAGTAAAGTTTTATCTTCGAAAAAAGCGTTATACGCATTGCATTCGATGATGTCTGCGATTTCAAGACTCGCTCTTGTAACGGTTTCACCCACGAAAGACATAATTAGCATCGTAATGATAGCAATACCAGCCATGAGCAACATTTTCATAATCACAACTGTGTTCTCTACCTAGAAAAGTTATTAATTTTAAGGACGTGAGTATCATTTTTTTTAACAGCAATTTCAGTATCATGAAAAATTTAATAGTATTATAAGATTTACTTGCAATGTTGTGATTCCAGCGAGACATAGAAGAATTGCTACGCAAACGTATTGCAGCAAAAATATTGTTGAAAAGTTGTTACAGATCATACAACCGTAGTCCAGAGCCATCACGTGTCTTTTGATCACATGCAAAAGATATTTCTTATCACCTTTTCTTAAATTTTCCATCGAATATTTTGTAAGCTGCAATCGACAGCAAAGTTGGCACATAAAGGTAATGCAAAAGACATCGCTTGATAACACTCCGATGAAGCGTAGTAACGACAATAATGTCTGAATGCCGTAGCTTATCTCGAACCTAGAAAAAAAATGTTTTGTCAATTTTTAATTAGGTGAACGTAAACTGTTAAAAGGCTGAACTACCAAGGACTTTCAGCAACGCCATATGGTAACGTTCCTTGAAGAGGCAATGCTTTGTCCTTAAAAAGAGGCGTACAGAGATAAATAATAAGTACAGCAGAATACGATTTCTCCCAGACGTTTATTATATGATCTTGTACCCTTTGCCAGCGATCAATTATCTTTGTTTCTCCTGCACACGCTTTTAGAGATGAGTAAAACTCATTCGTCATACGCAATAAATTTAGTACATTATTTCTGAAATAGTAGCGTATTAGTGTTATTTACATAATAAGTGGTCACGCTTTCGGATTACTAATTAGATTAAAACGGTGGGATATATTTTTCTAGATACCAAAAAATGTTAACGTAAAGTTTCAAAAAAGTTACTGCAATCAAATAATGAGATTTTATTGTTTTTTTAAATTAAAGAAGATAAAAATTATGGAGCAGCGGAGCGATCCAAAGGCAAGTATAAGAAAAAGAAGCACACCAACCTACGGGCAACTAACGACTTGTGCAATAAATTGCATCTTCGTCACTGAAATTGCGCACAGTACAGTTATTTAAAAAAAATAGTGATGAAGTTTTTCCTACCTGTTGAGTACGAGAGGCACCACTTTGGCTGAGGCAGCCAATGATGCGGCAATCTCAATAGCGGTCCTGTCTCAGTGCATTTTAAATTAATTGAAATTTTTAAAACTTTAACGCAGTACTATAAAAATTCAGAAAATATAAGAGATTGCTGGTTTCAATACAGAAGTAATTTTCAATTCAATATGTTTTAAAAAAAATCAAGGACACGTTTTTAAAGTGCCAAAACACGATAAAATCACCCGTGAAAAGATATAATTTTAACAGAAGTTTTGGAATACTTTCTTTCATTTGCCAAAGTTTGAACAAGCTTTTGAAAGCCTACTTTAAAGATAAACTTGAAAAGGTTTCATTGCAAGAAAATTTTTTCAAATGCAACCAAATACTTTGCTAACAGTTTCTCCAAATCATAATTTTTTTATTCAGAAAACGAAATAAGAAATTAAAATTATAATACTCAGAAACATGAATGTTGGTGTCGTTATCCATCAATGACAAGAACTGAAAGCCGCAGATTCCTAGCGTCACGGCTGCGATCCCGTAACCTTTTGTCTTGCTGAATCTGTCCAAAAACTGATCGTCGTCTGGCCACATACCAAAAATCTTGTGACTGAAAACACTGTAGCGAAATACAATGCGTCTCTCCGCCGCGCTCTCTGTAACGTTTTCCTGTGCTTCGTTCATCGGATGATTTTACACTGACTACTGCGTCGCCGCGTTAGATGGAAAATCGTTAAAGTTAAATGAGCCCGTATGTACGTTCCGGCAGGTATGTATTATTGCTTGAGAGATTTTCTTTTCTTTCGGAGACGAGTAGTTCTCCGCAAACTTCTCAAATATTTATGTGTTTGTCTGAAATTCTTTGTTCTGTGCGTGATATGTATTCAGATCCCTCTTTGTGAATACACTGTAATGATACGCTACAATTACTCGCATAAGTGTCGGTAGAACTTCGTTTCCCTGAGGCATATTTTGCACTGGCAGGACGGAGTAGTCTTTGATGTCTGCCGCATCAAAGTACACTCATGGGGAATTGATCTGAATAAATGTTGGATAGAAATTGTTAAGGGACGAAAAAATTAAAACAGCTTAAATTTCATTGTGATGTTCCATTAATACAATTATAATGTATTAAAAATTAATTGTACTACATATATATATATCGTATAAAATGGTTTGCATACAAGTTGCGAAAGTCTATAGTTTCGCTGCAGATCAGCGTGGAAAAGAAAATACAAGGAGTTACTTCGGCATGATGATTCAAGCTAGAAGACTTATCAATATTCATTTCATAAATATGCTAATTATTCGAATTTTATCAAATTTGAGAGATAAGTATATTTTTTTTTAATGTTCTTATTAAAGACTATTAATTTAGCTTCGTAAAACAAAAAATGTAAAAAATTGTACGTTCGTGCATTTAAATACTTACCCAGCAATGTCCCCAAGTACTAATTTTTTATATTACTACTATTTACAAAAATGTATCATTAGCATTTAATTTGATGCTGATATTATGACCCCTAATTACTTAAAGTTTAATTGAACAATGTCACAGAGCTTAATAAAGTCGATGTTATTTGTAAATAATACAATTGCCGGTGATATATTATAATGAAAATGTAACTTTTCATAAAAATCCGTTCTCTATGTACATGTATGAGCTATTTGGCCTGGTCTTCGTATACGATTGTAATTAGCAATCATTTATGTCTTTTTTTATAAAGTGATATTGTAGTATAATATTCATATGCTATTTTTTGCACCAGAAGTTGCAAAGTGTGCGGAGAATTTGTTCACCGCATCTTACTTATTATCACGATTCACGAGAAGTTGCAAATTCTAGGTTAAAGTTACCAACATTAGTTGTTTATGAACCAACTGCCCATTTTGAGCTTGCAGACATAAAATTGTATTGTACTCCCACAAAACGAGGCACAAAACTCTAATCTCCATCTGGGGTCACAGTTGCTGCCAGGTAGCGATGATCCTCTCGACAACTGGCAAACTTGTCTGGATCAGTCACAATTACTCTCCCGTTTGTCGACCTCGCTAATAATATTATGAGATTCGTCAACCAAACTTCATCCTTGAATTAATTTATAATCTATCAAACTGAAACAAACTAATGACCACATTTAACTTTGCAATGAGAAAATATAATCTGTTCAATGGACTCCCGACGAATAAAGTAAACCAAAACAAGTTATAAGAGTCTTTGGCTACTGAAGAAGCTCCATATATATGCAGAAACAAACAATCCAAGCTCTTTCTCGATCTCTTTCTCTGCTAAAAATGTTAATTAGCGTGAAATAGAGTAAACACACCGCGTCATTTGATTCAACTAAAACAATTAGTTTCTCTACCAAGGTCGCGCTTTATAAACGAACGAAAACACAAACCAACGCTATAGAATCTTGCCACCAAGCATCCGGCATACTATTTCCAACTCGCTCTCTCTCTCTCTCTCTCTCTCTCTCTCTCTCTCTTTCTCTCCAATGCTAACTTCCATATCCGTGGGAGCGGATCGGCTTTGATCGTCACCGCGGCGACATTATCGAGGCCGTATCGACTTTTTCGTCGCATATAACACTTACTCCGGTGCTCTTATACAAAGTCTGTACAATGTACATCAATAGACGACGACGATGACAACGGGTTAAGGCGAGGAGGCAGTCGACCTCTGTGGGCCGATAAACCGGACGAAAGCTCATCTTATCATCGCGATGCGTCGAACTTTCCGCGTCTATACAGAGAGATAGTGGAGAGAGAAGAACGAGAGAGAGAGAGAGAGATTCGGAGCGAGGCTGCGTGGTGCATGATGTGCGCTCGCCCTGCTTATTATTTATGGCCGTGTTGTGCGAGCTTTCGAGTCTGCGCGACGATAGGTTGATATGGGCCCAGAAAATTAAGGATTATATTTATGTCGTATTTTGTCGTTGGTGGATAGGTCCGATAGGTGGAGGATTGAATTTTTTAAGCAATAGGTTTATCGTTGTATGGATGTTTCTGTGGATCGTGAATGTGTAGCGGTGTTGCGGAGTGGGGACAGTATATAGGGAGAAACGAAGACGAATGAATGGAGATGAACGAGGGATCGGGGATGTTTTTGCTCGCGTACGCGTGAAAGAAGCGTGATTGATACTGTATGTGATGTGCTTTTGATACAAAAGGCTAACATAGACTGTTAAAATTTGGTATTCGATTATTATGTGCATATATTGACAAATTTGTGGCATTTGGGATGCTTTGGGCTAAGGAGCTCGAAAAGCTTAAAAGCTATATTACTTCATATCATGCATTATTTGCTGTGTGAGCAGTGAAAGGTAAACTTTCAATGAAGGCTTCAAAGCGATTGCCGTAATTGTTTGTCACTACCACAACCGCTGAACACAGTGACCGTTATCGGTGAAAATAACGTTATTATCGCTGCTATTGTTGTATCCTTTATTATTCTTGTTATTATATTTGTTATCGAATCATTGATAATAAAAATGTTATTTTCCCATGTAATATTCCGCATTATTTTTTATTTTTCTGTCCTTCTATGTACACCATCATATATACTTTCAATACTTTTGTATAAAGGGCTTCTTAGCCCGTCTAAATATGAAATAAATAAATAAATTAGAATGTATATATATACACGTACGTGCGATACATGGGCTGTCGACCGAAAATTCTCCGTAAACCCGGAGCTCATTCGTATTGCCCGCACAAATGTGAGACAGGAGATAAGGATCAGGAAGAGGGCGAAAGGGTCAGAAACACCTCGGAATTTTCTGCCTGCATCCTGTTCTCTCAGTTGCGTGTATGACAAAATGTTCTGGTAATACTTTTGCCCTGGTTCAAGAATTACAGACCTAAAATTACATTAAAAAAATACAAATTTCATTAATTTTATAATAATTATTTATTATTATTATATGAATGATCATTGAGAAATAATTGATAAGAATATTTACATAAGTAATATTATTTATTTACATTTGAAAAATTTCGTTTAAAATACTTCTTTTGTCATGAAACACTTGTTTACGTAACCTATGTAGTTTCTAACCTAAGCTTTTATTTTGATATAGAATTCGATATTAACCTATTAGTGAAATTACAAGTTAACTATTACCTTGATTATATTCCAATGAAATACTATTTATCGGGATCAATGGCGAAGCAATCTAATGCGTGTCTGTACATAAGAGAAAGTAGTAGGTAAATTTACTAAGAGAATAATAATTATTATCGGGCATAAGACCCATTTTATTTCAGATTTAGTCGGTTTTATCAGTGATGCCTGCATTAGAAAGTATCGATGACGAGAATAGCATCCTTAAAATATCAGTACCTACTAGTACGAACGGTAAGAGTATGTGAATTAAAGCTTGCGAATCTAAAAAGGAAGAAAAAGAAATATAACCAAAAATGGGGTTGACTAAAAATTACAAACACAAACCGAATGACAATCCGCGTATGATTGGGGACGTCAACATTTACATTTGCTCAGAGGCACCCGGAAAGGATAAGGATAAGGCCGGGGAAATGACCAAGAGCGAGAGTTCCATTAGTATTGCTTCCGGAAAATCAAAGAAGGATAATCCGAAAATAGCTGATGCGTATCAAGGTAAGTAGAGCTATTATCGGCTCGAAAAGATTTATTTTTGCTCTTACGGATTAACCTTTTCTTCCTGAAAACCAAAAAAGGTATTTAAGAATTAATTTATAAAGATTTTTACTGCAGGTCATCCAAATTACGTGCATAAAAGTCAAGAATCAAATTCAAATCATGAGAAATTAATGTCAACCACTGAATTCAACTCGTTCAATTCTAACGATTTTAAACCAAGACCGAGACTAGGCAAAAAAGGTTTAGTTTCGTATGGTTCTCCACAATTGGACGAAAGCGATATATGGCGGCAGAACGCAATACAGAAACAAAATAAAAGGAACATTAATAATGCACAAACAGAGATACGAGAAAGGTATAGTAACAAGCGAAGTGAAGATGACAAAGTACTAAAGCAAAATAACAAGAATGGTAATAGTAACAAACAGGTTAGTAATGATGAATAAAAAATTACCAATTTGAATTTTCAAAATGATATATAGATGGAAAATGTATCAAGAAAAATGAGTAAATAATAAGTTCTTCAAATTAAACAACAGATAAATCGTGATGAACGCAGTTTGATCGAACAAAACAATAGAAATGTCGTAAAGGAATTGCAAAATCTATGCACATGTGACCGGTAAAAATTTGAAAAAAATTTTACAATTTCCATACTTTTCATACAAAATAGATAAACTGATTTTGATCAAATTTAATGTATAGATTTGCCAACGTAAATGAAAGAAACGACCCATCAGAAAAGAAAGACTATGGACCACAATGTACTTGTTGCCGCTGTTCCAAAAATAAGTTGACATCAAGCAGTACAAAATTAAAAAGTAATAGTTTTGCAATAAACGAAGACTATGAAAAATTAGAATCTAAAAAAGTTAATGACAAAGAAAAATCTAAGTCGAAAGATAAATCGTCAATATTAAAGGAAGATGAAAACAAATCTAAATCTCAAAAATTTAAGGAGGAAGATGTAGGAAGTATAAAAAGTGAAGAAAAGAAAGATATAAAAAGTACAACAAGAGAAGAAAAGAACAATGTAAAAAGTAGAGAAAGCGAAGAAAAGGAAGATATAAAAAGTACAACAACAGAAGAAAAGAAAAATGTAAAAAATAGGAAAAGTGAAGAACATAAAAGTATTAAAAGTACAAAAAGTGAAGAAAATAAAAGTATTGAAAGTACAAAAAGTGAAGAAAAGAAAAATATAAAAAGTACAAAAAGTGAAGAAAAGAAAAATGTAAAAAGTACAAAAAGTAAAGAAAAGAAAAATGTAAAAAGTACAAAAAGTGAAGAAAAGAAAGATGCATCCAAAGAGGGACATTCATTTTTCTCTAAAATAATTGATATAATGAGGTGCAAAAAAGAACCACCAGAAGAAGAGAAAGAAAATAAAAAAGAAAAAACTAGTAAAAAAGATAAAACTGGTAATAAAGATAAAAAAAGCCAAAGTGAAAAGAATAAGCGGAGAGGGACGTGCGATCCATGTTGCACAGGAATAGATAGAACTTTCAAAGAAAATAATAAACTTATCGAGAAGAAACAATCCGCTAAGAAATGAAAATCCAAATCCAAAGTGCCAGCCACGATAATGGACAGAAGACTCAATTTTGATAACAAGTTTTTTAATTCTATTAGAAATACGAATGCTAGTAAGTGAGAAACAGACAAAATGATGGATCGGATAGAACATTAAAATGTTTCAGTTACTCAGAAACCGAAAACCATTTGGTCTCACATAAATTTGGTCACATATTTGGTTACATAAAAAAATAAAAAATGTTTCAAGCTGTCCTACCAAATACTCAAAACCTCCTTCAACTCGGAAAAGCAAAAAGCCTTGAAGAAACCAAGAAATTCCTGTTTCACGTCAAATTGCAAAGGTCTAGCCTATTTTCCTGTTTCTGCTCGAAAACATACAGCTACGGGAAAAATCGCTAAACTCTCGAATCGCCCGCGAGAGAAAGGTACGAAATAGAAGCATTAACTATTGCGAGAGCTTTGAGAAAAACGCGCGGCACGTATATTATTAGCGTATGCTGGGTTCCAATACTGTAGAATCATAATACTTACGCTGCGAGTTACTCACTTTAGCATAAAGTACAGAGATTCTTGGAAATATTTAATTGTTCTTATGTTTATTCAGTTGTTTTGCGTGTGCAAACCGTTTTCAAGGGTATAGTAGTAAACTGGGCCGTTCGTGAAAATATTGCTCACACGACTTCTTAAAGAATCATATAGGACAAGTATATGTTATATGAAGAACATAAAAATTTTATAAATAGTTATTATTATTTAAATTTGTTTTCTTCTATTGTTATGTCTTTAAGTATATCTTTTACCTTTTTTATGATTTTTCACTAGATAAACCAAATATTTAAAAATATAATTAAGATTACTTGAAATCAGATTCAAGATTGCCCAATAATTACAATAAGATATCAACAAAAATATTTTTCAACGTCTGAACTGGCTATTAAAGTTTCATAATGACGATATTTTATGACGTACGTAGAGTACATGTTACGAAATAAGCATTTGATATCGTTGGAAACCCTAGCGATATTAATTCTCACTTCCTTATTTCTATATTCTTTATCATGTCTAAGTTCAGATTTAACGACGCAATAATATATATAGTGTATTTAGTAAAATAATTTGATATAGCTTATATATAAATACGTACTTAACAATTCTATTAGTTACATTCTTTCATCTTGTTGGTACAATTTTAATTCACAATATTTTTTTTCTGATTTCAATTTATCGTAGGTGTATCTTAAATTATAAGAATAATTGATCGCATTATGCACGTTTCACGTATTCACGATATCTGGGTGTCTAAGCTTTGCCACTGGATGTCAATGACGATTACGATTTCGTCAGAGTTGAATTTTGGATGATGCAAATATACAATCACTCTATAAACGAATCCTACTCTCGAAAGTGTAGGTATCAATAACCATTTTCATTAGTATTATACGAAATGCTGATTCGTCAAACTAAGTTTGTTTTTCTGTCGTAACAATTATGTACTTACCAAGCTGATATTTGAATTAATAGGTTTTGTATCTAAAAACTCGAACCATATGTTACATCGTTGCAGAAGATTTGAGCTTTTATAACACTCTTACAAAAAATATTTACATTTTTCACGTATGCAAAACACCGAAAAATTCGATATTTAAATAACGATACTCGTTTTATTATCTTGGATGCTAGGTGATACATTATCTTCTTATCGAATACTTAGCCAAATTTCAAAGTAAATAATATAAAAGCCAACAGATTAAAAGTGAATAATGCATTTCACGTGTCGTGAAATTAGTTAAAATTTACTTTAAAAAGTAAGTAGTTTGAATAATTAACGCCAAGAAAAACGCTAAATTATGACAAATATAAGCAACAATTACAAGCTAAAAAGAATAAACGATCTCGTTAATTATTGTGAGCTAACACCTCTATAGATTTTCAACATCACAACTCCATCGATATAAAAACTAGAAAACCCACGTCCCGGATTTGTTTTCAATGATTTCCCAACTACGCCGTAACAAATCCCACATCTGTTCTTCCCCTTGTTAAAACAGGTGTCCCCAAAACGGTCAAAACAGCTCGCTCTTATCACCCACTCCCATCAATTTTCCTCCAGTCCCGAAGCTACTCTCCCTCTTTCCCTTTAAAAATCGTTCCTCAAATTCGAATTATACGGAGGGCGGCGTCAAGACAAAAAAAAGCTGTCTCGGAGACAGCCGAACGGGTCCCGGAGTAGGGGGCAAGTACACAGATCTATCTATCTATCCATCTCTCTCCGTTTCTGGCCTGACGGGGCAGTATAGCAGCTCTCTCGTGCGCGCTCGAGATCGGACGCTCAGTTTGTCCTCCGCGCATGCCGGCAACGTGTGCCACGAACTCTCTTCCCTCGCTTCTAATTACCCGCCAGCACTATATAAATAAACAAGTGCGTTTGCGATTCTGTGGGTGCCGGTGAGTGACATATTTTTATCGTATAAAACCTAGACGAAGGGTCCGGACGTACCGATCTAGCGAGAGGGATAACCATGGACGTGTGTCAGCTAAAGACGAGGCTGTCGGAGAAGAGCTGCATGATGCTGAGCAGCGAGATTAGCAGTAGCAATGGGACGCCGAAAATCTTAACGCTGAAGGAGCTGATCGAGAAGCTGACCGAGGCGTTTGCCACGAACGATGTGGACATTGATTACGTGCAGGAGCTGATGGCGGCGTACAGGAGCAACCCCCAGGAGTGGCGCAAGTATGCCAAGTTCGATCGCTACAGGTGAGCAAAGTGTGTGTGTACGTAGGGATTGTTTGTTTATGATATTGTACCAGTGAAATATACTGAAGCGGGAATAAATCGACATGTCTGTTTGGTGTCGCGCGTTGTGGGTTTGCAATTTATTGTAATAATTTTACGGGGAATCTATCTTTTTACACGATATATCGATGACTTTTTCGTCTGTAGGTATGTAAGCAAAACCGTATGACTTTTCTTTTAGTAATTTACTGATACTATTAACCTGCCTTGCGAAACACAGAAACTAGACTGCGGATCTAAAATCTTTAACGGAAACTATAGACAACATAAGCCCTGTAATTGTTATGAGTGTGCAATGCACGATCCAACGCGGGGATGGCATAAAACTGTCAAAAAAGGTACCACCAAGGCTTGTTTTCAAGTTTCAATTAAATATCCGATCCAGTCAGTATAAATCAAAAGTATTACGGATTTGCCCACATACCAATCAAACAAACGGTTCCTATTTATCAACTCGGGTTATAAGTTAAGAAAAATTCGCGCTAGCGTAGCTTTGCAAGCTCGGTGTTCGTTATACGTACGTTGACTTCGTGGTAAACGGCGCGCGGGCTGGTTATCATGCGCGTCAATGAAGAGAGGGTGAACGCCGCGCTCGATATTTAGAACGTTCAAGAAACGCGCAAGATCGTGAGTTTTTTTTTCTCCATACGATAAAGATTTCTAGAAGGTTAACCGCTAGATTTTTTTCAAAGTCGCTGATTATTCCCTGCCCCGAGCAGCTGTAATATGATCGGCGATTATTTTTTATCTTTTTTTTTGTTTTTGGAATTTTTTGAAAAGTATTTTTTATGTTTTGTCACACTTGGTGGGCTATTGTTGAGGTTTGAAAATAATAGGAGCATTACTGACAGTCGGACGTAATTATATTCGTAACTTTACGCTAATTTTGTAAGAATAACAAAAACAAGAAACCATTAAAAAATAAAATTAAAATTAGTTAGTTTCAACGCGCTTAACACTTATACTTCCACGACATATCTTCATTTCTCCCTTTTCTGTAATTTCAAAGCGACGCAAGTGTCACGCCGTAAGTGCGTATATCACATCCTGCGAGCGCGCGTCGACCCTAACGGGCGCGTTTTATATCACCCGCTTACAATACACACCTTAACGGTCATGCGCGCGACCAAATTACACTCGAGTCGGCCAAAGCACACGCGGGCAATTAAAATTTTTCTTCTTCCCTCCCATTCATTCACACGCTCGTATACAAAACAATTCAATACGCACGAATAACCGAAAAGATTCGTTCTTCGCATACGTATAACTTATCTACACACGACGCTGGAAATTCTTAATGACGAAACGCCGACGCATTATAACCAAGTATACATTATACGACGCGCGGGTTCACGCGGGTTATCGTATATCTCTTGCTCGGTAATTATTTTAACGCCGATGAGAGCGCGTCGCTTTTGAAACGCGCGCGTCTGCGTAGGAACTTTTGGCGTCGCGCGCATCGTCGTCGACACGTGCGGGCACTTAGGATAGCAACGCTGGAATATCGTACGAGGGAGATTAGGAGAGGCGGAAGATCCTCTGATGATACAAAAACTACTGGCTTATCAGAGTTCGGACTGCGGGGACAAGATATAGGTTGAATGGGGGAGAAGAGACGAGAATCAATGAATAGTTTGGTGAAGTCAAATTTATTTACGTTGGCTGGCTGGAATGAGTTGAATGTAATGTTAGGAAATGAATATTAATCGCAGAGAATTGATAATTTTCTATTCGAAAAAAAAATTTATTTATTAATACGACTGTAATTATTAAATTGACGGGTTTGCGATAAAGAGTATAAAATTAAATTTTTATCAACGAATTGCTTTTTGTTGGCATTCAAATGAACTTTATATTACATGTCTATACCTCTTATTTTTATTACATGTAAACGATATGTTACAATTGACGAATTCATAAAGTTTGAACAGAGATCGACAAAAAGAACTGTTTTCACAATAACGAGACTTTCGAAATATCAATGAGTACCAATAACAAGTTCAACTGTCAAGTTTCCGATATGAAATAGAAAAAGTCGCTTCAAATATAATCAGATTGAACAATAACGCTATATACTAAAATGTACCAAGAATATAAAATTAAATCCAGCTATTAAAGTTTTTTTAATGTAAATTAATTTTTTACTGATTAACCAATTAATTATGCATGCAAATTATAAATCGGTTAATATCGCTGAAAAGATTACGTCAAATATACATCAATACTGATAAAGCAAATCGTATTTATCGAGAAAACACATTTTATACATAACGAGCCGAAGCAATATCGCGTTGTAAAACGTTTAACCTTAGCATTGGAAAGAAATGTAAAATCGTTTACGTGTCGTCTTTGCGAGCATTTGTGAAAGTGAAGAAATGGCAGAGATCCATAAAAATTTCCAACGCAAACAGGAGACTAATAAATTAACCCGCGATTGCAGTGAATAAATGTTGACTAAAATCTGATGACAACGCCCGGACATGATAATGTCAGAGCTTTTGAAATGCGCAATCGATTGTGAGATACGAGAGGGATGAGCTTTGGAATGCATATCCGCTTTGTTAATTAGAATATGAAAAAGTTTATTGTTGTTTTTTTATAATAGAATAAACAGTACAGTTCACTTTCTAATTACGATGGGGTTTATCACAACTTTAATTTTAATTAATCATAACGCTTGTAAAAAATTATAATCAAAGAATTTTATTTTAAATGTAATCATTTCGGCTTTTGAATATTGATTGGTTTCATCCAGAAATCGTTAAATTAGATAGTCGCAACATGAAGATGATGTAACAATCAGCATTGGTTACAATTGTAGATTATAATTTCATTTTGATTAATTAACGTACTTATCCAGCGCACTTCTGTCTTGCACTTTGACATCGCACATTTTGAAATACAATTTAACGAAATCTACGAGTATTATAATGATAAAAAAATTTTATGCAATCGTCAGAAAAATTCTATTACTTAATTTTTTTCTTTAAATGACTTTCACCACGACATTTATCGTGTTTAAAATGCAGAACAATTAATATTATAAATATCAGATCTGTTTTAAACTATAAGATACTCCATCTGTCATCAGATATTTTAATTACAATAATCATAACAGATTTATCTCAAAATTTCCTAAACTTTCGCGGTTATTATCTGCTCTACACTCGTGCACTTTATAAATAACGATTTTATAATTACATGTATCGAAGCTGAAGATAATATTATCAGCGAGAGATTAAACGAATTAACATTTCATCGAAACTGCTTATTTCTCGAATTTCATGTAAGTAGATTTACTTTCGAAAGCTTGGCACTCAAGTTAACATTTAACCAGGAATCAAATCACTTTCGATAAACCAACCATGCAAACGTTACGTCGTGCTCCATTATCTTACAAGATCTCCGTGATTGTATACCCCTTCGAAAACAGCTGTTAAGTACAAAATCACCACGACCACCGGGATCAACCGACAAATACCGATCTCACACAAATATACACACATAGCCGGGCGTTTCACAATGCGGGCATTTATTAGCATACGGCGATTACGCGCAGAACAAATTGGCTGATAAAGCTGCGCTCGCGTACAACGCTATATAATGCTTGATTATGTTTACGCGCGCGCATTTACAAACAAACGGCCTGCGATAGGCCGACTATCTCCTCTCTTTCGCGGCCGACCCTTTCGCCATCGGACTTTTCTGATAAATCTCCTGCGCGCGATACATCAGCTGTACTTACTTACTATATGGTATATAATAGCGCTGAAAAACATTGACTGTGCTGCGTGTATGTAGCCTTCGATGATGATGATGATGACGCATGTGTGTGTGTATGTGTATGTGAGGCTGAATTAATTGTTTACGATCGCGAGCCGAAATCGGTCGGCTGACGTACACGTCGAACTTAAAAAATGCCATGTCATTGTTGTTTGTACAGGAGTTTCACGGCAAAGATAGAAAATCGGGTGTTGTTTTTGTAATACGGGAGCTGATGGCGTATATATTGTGTTCGTAAATGATGTAACGATAATATTTTATTAGATATTTAATGCGCGATCGTTCGTGATATAAGCATCTCAGTTTTACTAAATAATACATATACTATGAAAAATATACACGCCGACTTAAATGTAGCGGTATAAACAAATGAATAACAATAATTATGATTCTCGTAAATAAATCATCTCCATTGTGTATGCCAAAGAAAGTAGGTGTGCGGGATATCGTAAATTATATCGGCCTAAACGAGATTTCGATCATGCGAGCCAATCGAGGTGACTGATCTCGTTAATTAGTAGGATGAGCGGCGCATCATCATGATCTTGTCATATCCGTGTAGAACAGGTAGATAAAAAACAAGTGGCTGCGTGAAAGTCTTTGATAGAGTTGTTCGAAACACGTCGAGCCAATCTTAAGTGTTACACACCAAGTGTGAATGATTGCACTAGTTAAATCGTTAATTATAGTCTCGATAAATAATAATAATAAAAGAATACCGATCGCACTCACTTTACACGGCCACTAAACTCATAAAAGCCTTCGTTACAACCCCCCCATAAACTTATAAGACCCCAACGCGAACCGGCACCAAATATCATAAATTACCATCTCGATCCAATAGCGGCTTGTATAAAAGTCAACCCCGCGAGAAAGCCGACCTTTCTCGGCAATACCACGCGTCCGACTGGTATAGCAGTAATATAACGATTCGACATTTTCGACACACGCAGGTACACAAGGAACTTGGTGGACGAGGGCAACGGCAAGTTCAACTTGATGGTGCTGTGCTGGGGCGAGGGCCACGGCTCGGCAATTCACGACCACGCGAACGCCCACTGCGTCATGAAGATACTGCAGGGTGAGCTCTGCGAGGTAAGTTAAGCGCACTAATCCACCGTTATAAACTTTTATGGCGCTTTGTATTATGGGGGGGAGACGTTGTAAAGTGAAATTTTTGGGAAAATACTTTCTTTTTTTTTCGTGGAAAATAATGTATATGAATTGTGTTTTTATGGTTGACAGACGAAATACCAATGGCCGAAGAATGATAAAGACGACCAGGGTAACGCGTTGACGGAGGAGCTGGAAGAGATCGACAGGTGTATTTACCGCACTGACGATGTCACATATATAAACGGTAATGATTGTGAATTACCATGATAAATATTTGTCGTGAAAAGTGTACATGCTAATGAATGTTATGTGCTCGTGGTAGATTCTATTGGACTGCATAGAGTTGAAAATTCGAGCACCGTCAATCCAGCTGTGTCGATGCACTTGTACTCGCCGCCATTTTCGTCGTGCTCGGTGTTCAACAAACGGACCGGACAGAGGTCAACGAGTGTGGTGACGTTCTGGTCCAAATACGGAGAGCGCCGTAATAGGGTAAGATTCGTTGACACGTTTGTCATTGTTCAAGTAGTCCGATTGAATTTGTTGTAATTGTTATTTTATTGTTTTTTATGCATTTTTAATCTAATCTGGGGTCGTTATTAATCTTATACGATATTGTTGTTGATAATTAATCGGCGTATGTGGCAAGAACATGTAGAAAACATTACTTATATTTATTGGATGAGAAACAATGATATTTCTATTTGATTGTGTCCGTCGGTATGGTAGTCGAATCTTTATGGTCTTCATATTTTGTTTCTTATTCCGGATCTCGGGAAAATAGTCCAAATCAACTATTCCTATATTGATTAGGATAATGCTTCAATTGCAGGAAATTCAAGATGCCAGGATGCCAGAGGACAACTAGAACACGGAACAAACAATATGTCAGTCTTTTGTTACTAAAATTGTACTAACATACTATCGAAGGTGCATTTTATGCTGATGTGTGTATAAATGTGATAATAACCTTTAAGTGTTGAAAAAATCGAGCTCTTTTTTTTAACCACAAAAAGAAAATTGTGAATACTCAAGAGGATTTGTACTGTACATAGCGACTTTGCAACTATATGATACTAAAATTACGCGACATATGTTTTTTTTTTTTTTATAAGCTGACATTAAGTGTGAACGTTAATGTTTTAATTTACACGGTCCTCTAAAGATATGTGTATGTTTCTGATTTTTAATTTACAAATTATGTTATTTAATGTGAGACACGGCAAATTTTATTCATAAGACATATCATTAATAAAAATATTTTTAATCGTATGATTCTAAATAATTATTTTTTTATATTTTATTGTTATATTATTTCTAGTGATAAGGGCCATAATACATAATAAGGGAGAAACAAACAAGTACTTTTATAAATTTTGTATTTTCTCATTTTGAATCTTTTACGTAAAAATATATATAGCGTACTGAAAAAACGTTACTAGAAAGTTTTTTAATATCCGCATTTCAGTCTGGCCGCACCGTCTTTGCTCCGATATCCGATAACACTTGCGATAATAAAGTATGGCCACTATTATTATTCAAAAACGAAAACTAAAAAAGACATAATCGCCCAACGTAACACGTTATACCCAAATACACAAGAATGTGATAAATGAAAAAAATACACACGAGATTCTTTTAAAAGCGGCAGGTTAGTCAACTTTCTCGTGACCAATATATTCGGTCTATCGTTTTTCATTATCTTCGGCATATGTTCAGGTTCGTCAAAACAAATAATTAATTAGTCTGTTGAACCGTGCATCACGCACAGATCTTACTCTCAATTCAATAAAATGTATGCTATTCCAATTCCAATATACATTTGTAAACGTAGAATTAAATCGAACAAAAAGTATTCCAATCCTGATCATCTAATCACGGTGTCTCTGCGTAGTATTAATTACAACCGATAGTATCGGTACCTTTTTTTATACAAAAAAGCAATCGGCCAATAAAAAATTATAGATGATGGATAAAGAGAGAGAAAACGCATGCAACAAGCGTACAAGAAACCATTGTATTACCGACTCAACGGATAAAATACCCTCACTTGCTCAGCATGCGTGCGTATCAAATAAAATTAATTCGACAATTTATGTAAATACGTATTACACGTGGATTGCTATTTGGTTGGTACAGGTGTTCGTCATGATTATATATGGTTCGACTTAATGGACTAAATGATATTGTGGAATAGCTGTTTTGAGGGTACGTGTTGAATCTTCGGGTCGAATTTCGAAACATAAGAATGGAAGCATGAAAAAAAGCAGCAGGTGTATGTTTTTTACCGAATATAGTTAAGTGATTGCGGCAATAAAAAAATTTAATTATTTACACATCTATATGTAATAGTATCGATGATTTCATTTAAAAAACGTGAATGCAGTAAGAGTAATTGGGTAACTTACTTTAATTCTTATATAAACAATATTGTACTTATGGATATTATATGTAAAAACGTTAAATAATTAAAAATATTTAATTTATTATAGGATAATTAATTGGTTTTACATTTGGAGTTTGTGAATTGGACGAATAAATCTTTCTCTTATCAAGCATCCCATTCATATAATTACTATGTTTACAAATAAATACTACTAACTCATACATGCATAGTAGATAGTAAAATTTCCTATAATTGAAATGATGTTATTTAAATAGAAGGAATGCGGTAGAAATGAAAATATTTTGTTTGTATGTAGCGTATAAACGTTTTTATTATAAAAACTTTATATTGACAATCGCGGGATATGTAATATTCAGTAGTACTGGGTTCCATCTTCTACAGAATATTATCATTAAATATCAATAATAAACATATTCATATCACAGCAGATACAAATCTTATTACGAGCCTTCGTTATCATAAGATCTATTTAAATTTACAAATATTATAAAAATGTAAATATTTATTTTTCGTACATAAAATATTATTGCTGTTCCTTATATATTTTGAGGAAAAATTAGATTACTATTATGTAAAAATACTAAAGAGTTATTAGTACTAAGAAATTTTCAAATTACAATCTGTATTACCGGTGTCACAATGTACTGTGTGAGCATAATACAGTGTGTGGTCATCGTCATATATTTTGCAGTTAAAAAATTTTATCGACAGAATGGTCTAATAGATTGGAAAAATTATAATCTAATAATACCTGTTTCAGATTTAGTGAAAAGTACGATTTTTCATTTGTAATTATTACTTGAGTATAATAATATACATTTATCTGCTAAATTAGGCGATAACTTAATTTATCGATTACATTATCCTACGTAAATATTTATTTTTTAATAAAATAAAAGCTCTGTTATAAAATCTATTTAAGTGCGTGATCAAAAATTAATTTAGATTTTATTATTTCTAAAGTCTAAAATTCATTGCCGAGGAAAAAATGAAAAATATATAGAAGAAAGTATATATTTTTCAGTTTCTTAGACATTACGGATTATTAGACTTTAAAAATTTACAAAAAACATAATTAAATACACCGATAAAATAGAACTTCTATTTTAGATATTGCAATACCGTGACTATAGTATGTATACAGTACTATAGACTAAATAAATATAAAGTAAAAATATTCTACATTAATCTCAACGATATAGTTGGAATTTCCACGTTTGTATAACCATATGCAACGTGTATAGCATATGCATACAACACTATATTGACGACTAGTCTGGTCATTCTACTTTAGACTATTAGTAAACTTTGGCGATTTTATTAGTAAAGATAAATTAAAGATAACGTAGAATATTTGTACACAAATAGACTTCACAGTAAAGTACTTCGCTAATCGTGATTACCCTAATTCGAGCACTTTCGAAATCTCACATTCGTCTTATTACGCGTTACAAAATTACTTCTTATAATAATCTATGAGTCTGATGAGTCGTTTGACTAATGTCAAAATCTACACGTTACGCAGTCTTTTCTTTATAGTAAAAAAATAATCATGCAAAGTTGTCAGAATGAATTTCGAGAATCGACAGAGTTCCTACGTTCTTCCAAGTTTCAATAAAAATCGCATGTCAGTACGATTTTCAGAAAACAAAAAAATAACCTAAAAACAATAACTCGCACGACTATTTCACTCTTCCCCTTTACTCCTCAATCTGGTCCAGAATCCAATTCACATAATACGCTACATTCGTATACACTCCAGGCGTCCCCGCCACAGCGCAATTCCTCCTGCCGAAGCTAACGATTCCGTGCTGCACCATCCTGGCGCGTCCTCGGTACATCTTGACACTCTGCAGTGGTCCCCCGCTGTCGCCGTTGCAGGAGTCCTTGGCTCGGAGGCCGCCGACGCAGAGCTGCTTGTACCAGAGCTTGACGAACGGCTGGTCGCGGTAGGCGCGCACGCACTTCTCCGCCGATAGAACCGGTAGGTCGACCTTGAGGAGGACGTCGCTTGTACTCTGTAGAACCCCAGCCCGTTACCTGGCCTACCTCGCCCACGAGGTGCTGACTGGTCGAGGGGTCGAGGGGTAAGCAGATTGGGCGTACACTCGCTGGCGTGAAGTTCATCGTGCCGTTGATTCTGTGAGAATTAGAGAGAGAGAAAGGTGAGATTAGTCGAGTGGTTGCAGTCTTGTGCGTGGGGTGAGAGAAAAAGTTAGGATTAGAGGAGTGCGTAACACTTAATAAATGAAAACATCATATAAGGTCTCATATCAGATTCTTGGGAATGAGAACATTTCTCGAAAAATGTAGGTAATAGGAGTTCAAAATTTTCGGAAGATTTTATATGAAATCAGCTTCTAGAGCTGTGGTTAGGATGTGATTATCGTTCAAGTTAGATGCAAAAAATGTTGGGGACGTGTATAAAACGATTGCAAGATATGTATTATGGAAAGATATCTCACCTAATGAGTGCA